>ML787278.1:203281-213813 GCA_009831015.1 Picea engelmannii | reverse complement strand
AGGGTTGGAAACAATGTGTGTTGGTTTTCGAGGCTACCATAATAGAGTTGCATAATAGAGTTGACTCACCTATTCTAGAGAATATTCAACACCCTCCTTTACTTTCAAGCTCACAATCTTAATTTATCCTTTGTCTTCTTCCCATTCAAACATGACATTCATTTATAAACCAACCTAAAGGTTAGGGGTAGCATAGTCCCTTTAGAATTTGTCAAATTGGATGGGTACATGCCAATAGTAGTAGTATCAATAGAAGAATAGTAGTAGAAGAAGATATGGATAGTTAGTGAAATGTATGAAATTTGATTGTCTGCTTCACTCTGTCGAGTATTGTGAGGGGACATCCTCAAGCAAAAGCCTTCAAAATCTGAGAATCTCCAAGGACTTACTACAAATGGGAAATAATTTCATTCACTCGGGTTAATTTGGACCAAACAACATTATGACATTCAATGATATCAATAGAAACAAGTCTAGCATATTATATTAGTAATCTCGAATTTAATAACCATTCACATATATATATTTTTTTAAATACCTAATTTCTTTTATGTTTAAATTTAGAATTAAACATATTTTTATTAAAAAAAAAAATTCTAATATTTATATCAATTTAATATATTTAATTTTTTTTTTATAATAAATCATTTTTATTTTTATGAATTTGATTTTTTTTTTAATTTAATAATTAATATTATAAACTCAACACTTCTTAAGCTTAAATACAACTAGTTAATCTTGAGCAACAAGAGATCTATTCGTACCTTTACAATGTCATACCATCCATGTACTGTAATCCATACTTAAGCATGCATAATAGCTTACAATGGGCCACTAATAGACCACAACCATCTGTTTGTCTTTATCTTCTCCCACTCTATTCTTTTTGGTTAACCTTTAAATTTAAATCAAAATATCTTTTACATAGAATTTGAATCTATCGGATCTCGTTCTTTCTTTTCCTTTAAATGACGAGACTTTATAGCGGAAACCCTTAATCTGGCTTTCAAATTCGCAACTCTAGATAGTATTAGCAGAACCTCACCTTTCTTGTTCCCATACCTTACTTTGCTTCTTGAACCATATTAAACTTTAACTCTTTGCAAAGAGAAGAAACTTGGAAGTGGAACTATCGAACCAGACCTTTGGGAATCTGGATTTTTTTTAAACCTTTAAGAAACTTGATTGGATCTGGAAGCAAGAAATTTGACCCAATGGAACTTTGTTTATCCGATTGGCTGAAATCCGAGATAATTTAAAATCTAGAATGTTGAAAAGTTGAAATCCTAGATGGCTCTTTTACTCACACACTGGACCCGTATATGGAACTACGACCACAAAGGAACCTTGAATTAGAGATCCCGGATACACTAACTTATGATAGAGTTGTGCCCACTTGGGCCGTAGACATCCAAGATTTTTTTATATAACTTTTAACTCTGGAAGTCGGATCCAGATATCATTTATAAACTTGCTTACTTTAGAACAAAAACACAACTATGTGGAACCTCCAATCCAGGGTTTGGATTTATGAAAACCGCGTGGACAACCTTTTAATGCAAATACAGATGGTGGATAATCTGGGTAGTATAACTCTCAATCGCCTTTCAATGGAACATGGAGGGAGAAACCTCCAATATCCAAGTATCTGGATAAAAATCCAGATGTGCACCTTTTTCAATAATTCGGATGTCTCATGACTAGTTGTTGATTCCACCAGTCACAGAAAAAAAAAAAAAAATCAGATGTACGGTATATCTCGATCTAGAAAACTTTTTTTGTTTCACTTTTCTAAAAGTTGAATGCCCGAATGTGATGGAACCCATGTTTAGATGGAACCTTAACTCTAAGCAGTCGAATGGGGCAACTTTTGATGTGCTTGTGGGACCCAGACTATAGCTTCAACGTTTTAACAAATATTACAAAAATACGACGCAGAATTGTGTAAATACGGACTATTAGAAATCTAGGATTTCTTAAAAAGAGGCTTTTAAATAAAAGCCAAATTCTGGATGTCGGATATCCGAATCTTCAAACTTCTCTCTCCTTGCTTGGAAATTCAGATTCTGGATGTTTGCAACAAGAAACCGTCAATTGCTTCTGTTGCATGATCTCTAATGGAATTTCATCATTTTTTCTCAATCTCTAAGCTCAACTCACATATTTAACAAAGGTGAATACATTCACTTGGTCAGGAGAAGCCACAATATCCTTCAACTAAACACACCACAGATGCTCCTGTTATCTCATTGGCCCAAAGTGTTCTTCAATTTTTTATATTTAATAATTAATATTATATATTTGACACTTATTAAGCTTAAATATAGCTAGTTAATCTCGAGCAACAATCTATTTGTACCTTTACATTACCTTTTCACCATTTTCATGTACCATCGTCCACGTACTGTAATCCATACTTGACCATGCATAGTAGCTTACAACGCGCCACTAACAGACACAATTGTCTATTGTTGAAAGACACTTTCCATGAATACAGACCACAAATTAAGTACACATATCTAATTCATGATCTAAACAACATATCAACCAAAACACATATCTAATTCACGATCTAAACAACATATCAACCAAAAATTTGTTAGTTAATGGTTGTTCAAATCAACAAAACAACTACATTGCACTCTATTCAATTGGCAAAGCATGACCAGATTGAAGCACACAAGAGCAGCACACAAGAGCTGGATGTAGCTAAAATGTTCAATCCCTAAACCATTTTTCTCGATTCACACTTCATTATGGGAAGATTGAATTAAAGTGTAAATGTAGAAACATAAGAGCCATATTTATTAATCAACATCAATTTGATCGCACTCTAAAATCAAGCATTACAACTTAAAAAAAAAATATTCCATTCCCATTGGACGTAGAATACACACAATTAATCATTGTAGATTTTATAAACCAATTCCATATTTTCAAATCTATGCCTAGGTATTGGCTTTGTTATTAGTTTACAAACCTAATGTGTGGATAAAGTAGCAGAGGGTTGTGGGAGCAATTTCGGTGGATAGGTATTATTCTTGGAGTTTCTTTGGTGAGGCCTACTAGGGCTAGGGTAGAAATGCAGTTTGGGTTTTGTTTTATTTCTATCATATTCTCATTTCTTCACTGCAAAGGCTAATCTAGGAAAAGGAAAATTAATTTTGGGGAATTCAAGGCTTTACATTTCCTTATGAAATCTACACTTAACAAAGGGATTCTCAGGCTTTAATTTTTTGGGGATTCATCTCTCACTATAAATTGAATGCGGGATCAACTTCGGGTCCATATTACTAGTTTATCCCCATTGGATAAGCATTTGAAGGAGATTTAATGGTCGTTTTAGGAGACATGTTTCAAGCATGTTTATAAGGAGCTCAATGTTCAGGTTGATACCCTTTCTAAAGATGGTTTACAATTGATGAAAAATTATATCATTGAATATGAATATGAGGTGCTTTTAGTCTCCTCCAGGTCTACTAATGTTTTTGAGCTTTAAATGTTTTTGTGGATGGGTTTTCAATGTATTTTTTTGACAAGCTTTGATTTGGTTACTTGATAGGTGTTTTGATGAAATGTAATGTAAATCCTTTGTACATGTCAATTTCAAGATTATCTTTATGATGAATAGTGGGTAGAACTATAGATAGTTCATTGACAAGTACATACAATAACACAAACTTTGTAAACTATGTATCATGCTCTATGTGGAATGCATTTTCAATTCTCCTTAAATGAAAAATACATTTTTTTCTTGGAAAAAGAATATTAAGATTTAATAAAAAATTATATTCATTAACTATTTGTCTAAAAAATTAATATTTTTAAACTATATATTTTTTATATATAATAAAATATATTTAAGATAAAAGTATTTCAATTTCAATATGAATTTTGTATGTGTTCTTCATTTGTCACCTAATCTTCAATCAACAACAATACATATAGAAACAAGAGTTGTAGGGCAGCTTAGTCCCTGCCAAGTAAATTTGGAAATGAAGATGATAGTTAACACCCTATAATTATTGATGATGATAGTTAACACCCTATAATTATTGATGATGATAATTACTTTGAAACATGAATAATATGCTAACAAATGAGCTAGTTTCATAATCTAAAAATAAATAAGCTTCTTAAAAGAATTAGACATAGACTCACAAAGGATGGAGAAAGCCTTATTGCTCCATGATGACACATAGTTTATAGATTTGTCATAACCGATACTGGACAAAATATCTTACCATGATTTTACTTTAATGTAGCTGCCATATAGTTTTGGAGTTAACTTGAATTTCCTTCTAGTTAATCTAAGCAAGCCAAATGCAAATCTTATTTAAAAAATAAAAAATAAAAATAAGCATTTCACATTTTATAATATCTATTTTAATATATATAATATTTTACTATCTTAACATATATATTATAAAATATAATATACATTTTAGTATATAATATATTATAATATTTTATGTGTTAACATATATATATTATAAAATATATAATATATACTGTAATTTATATAATATTATAATATATATTTTAATACATATAATATTTTAATAATAATAATAATAATAATAATTTATTTTTAAGGTCACGGGCAAGCCAACACATAATATATTATAAAATATTAATATATATTATGTAATATTTTAATTTGTTATGACATGACACATTCAAAATAAAACATCAACATCATTGGGAAATGTAAATTTTAAAAAATATTTTATTGTGGTGGTGTAATAAGTGCGATATATGTTGTACAACCAATTAAATTTTGTTATTGATTATGAAATTAATTTTAAATATTGAAATAGGTGAAGGCAACAATAAGACTTGAAATATATTAACCCATTAAAGATGAGAAAAATAAATATTTTTACTATATCAAAAAATATATATTTATTTTTTTAAGTTAAACATTACATTTTACAAACAAATTTAAAATATAAAACAAATTAATGTCAAATCAATTGCAAACTCATTGCTATAGTCCTCCCAAGACTAATAATGGAGAATGATTAAATATTCAAAAACCTTTGGATGAGCTTAAACAAATGTAAAAAGAAGAAGATAGTTGCAAAGCACCCAGTCCTTACAAAGTTAAATAAAAATATAAGTACACATATTCATAATGCTCATCCTAACTAATGTTCATAATCTTAATTTAATTTAAAATTACATCTGTATTTTAATCTTAATTTAATTTAATAATATATCTACCATAGTTACCAAAATATCACACTTATAATGTATAGCAATAGGAAGTTGAAGAGTTCACCTATTCTGTGTGGTCCAATCTCCAAATCCTTAAGTTGCTCCTACTTTAAATACCAGTGAATACTGGTATCATTCATTATTTGATATATAATTACTTCATTCTCCAATTATATCTTGAAATTAATGACGTTTTGGAAATTATGTTGACCATTCAAAATACGTTTTGATCTCGAAATTAGTGGTTTAACAAAAAGGTTATATATTTTTTTGACATTTTACTTGTTAAATTCCAACCATTCCAACCCTAATGGGGAGGTTCTGTTATTATTGAGATATTTTCCACAGTGACCGTAAAAATAAATACCCACGAGTTATCTAATCCTTTCTGAATCAATATTATTATGTAAATAATTTATTAATATTGTTTAAACAAATAGAGATGTGGTTTTCATCTCGTTCCATCTAATAAGCTAGAGACTATCTCACATGTAAACAAATACTTTTGATCAAACAATTATTTCCGGTCTTTAATATGATTTTTAAAATTTCAAAAATTTTACACATCCAAAAGTAATTCCAATAGGATTCATTTTCATGAAAAAAAAAAAACAATTACAGAACATCAACATATTTTTGTTTTCTTCTTTCTTTAAAGGTTCGTTGATGGGCGATGGCGTGTGTGATTCGCCAACTCGTGGGCCATTTTTCTCTTTTTCCCATTTTTATGTCACAAAAGTGGGATTTTGGGACATCCAATTAGACTTGTATTTTTATAAAGATAGTTGAATGATCAATCTCAGGGTTTTTCTCTACTAATGAATTAGAAAGGAACATTATTAAAATAGTTGAATGATCAATGCCAGGTATTTTTTATCTTTATTGCTGATGAATCAAGTAGGAACATTATAGAAAGTAGTGCTATAACCAAAAAGTAGCCTCTAACATTAAAGAAAGTAGTCTGTAACTTGTTTTAGTTTTTCTATGAGTTTTTGTTTCTCCACCATCATTTCTTTTTAAAACTGGGATTTGACTCTAAATATCTTGTTGTTTTGTTTTTTCAATGAATTTTTTTTCGAGGATTTTCATGTTTTGTTTGTTATATTCTCTAAATGAAACCAGGAGTACATTATGTATTCCTAATTTATAGAGATTCTACCCGACTTAAACAAAAGTACGAGGAAATCCGCAGTATCACTAACCTTGAATGAAAGAAATGTTAATACTATATAAAAATGAGGCTTGTTACAACTTCACCTCATTTTTTTTACTTCATTTTATTTTTTATCCAAAACAATTTCCTTTCCTTTGCTAAGAATGAAATCAATTAAAATTATACATAATATGAATAACAAAGGTATTGAATTGTTTGAATTACCAATATGAGTTTTACATCTCATTGATGGTGGTTGGCTTCTTGATCTCTGTCAACTGTCAACGGGATATTGATCTGATGTTGGTAGTGACTCTAGACTCCCGAAGAACAACAAGAAGATTTCAGTAAGTAAGATTATGAAACTATTTTTTCTGCTTTTTGTTGGGTTGTGTCGTTTTTTATTTATTTATTTAGATCTCTAAATTATCTTGCCATTACACCATTTACTTCTGCATCTTGTCTACAGGACGAAATAATAGAAATTGTAGCAAGAGTTGGCATTAAAAGGTAGCGAGAGTCGGCATAGAAAGGAAAATCCTTAAGGCGATGAAGGACCAAGCAATGGCTCCATGAGGCAAAGAAAGGAAAATCCTTAAGGCGATGAAGCACCAAGCAATGGCTCCATGTAGTTTTCGAGTGGACTACCCTTCCAAAAACCAACATAGCAGAAGTAATAAATGTATCAAGCAGTGGGTCGAGGCTCTAGGCAACTTCAAACATCGATCGAAGAGTGTGAAAGAAGTGGCAATGCTCCAGGCACCTTCAGGAATTGACTTCAGTGTGTCCAACTTCTGTTGGACATATTGTCATTGATATGTTGTCATTGATGTCATTATGATGTGATGATAAGTTGTTATGATGAATTGTCATTGATGAGTTACCATTGATGAATTGTCATTAATGTCAAACAATATGCAGAGATTCAAAGGTCAGAAAAAAGAACATTAATCAAATCTCAGAAGGAAGAGCGCATTGTAGAAATGCAATTGGGATCGAAATACAGGAAAACTCCAAAGGATTCAAGGAATAACCTTGTTCATTGAGACAGTTTTAAGGAGTACTCACGCAAAAGACATAACGCAAGGTGCAGAAGAATCCACTCTAAAAGCTCAGGAGAAATAATGATGAACAGATCAAAAGAAACATCATTAGATCGAGGTGAAGTCAGAGTTTGGAAGAATTAGTCTAGACCGTCATATTACAAGAGAAGGGTCGTTGGAGGACTGTTCAAAGATAAGATCAAGTCGTGACCGTTGGATACGCAAGCACCAGATCAAGGGCAAGGATTGATTACGGAGCGCGAAGGGAAGATTAAACAACGTGTTAATTCCAATCCCGCAATTAGTCTAGACCGTCGATCGTCACCCGCTAATAGATCTACGGTTGGCATCATTTTCACTACCAACGAGCAGTTTCCATTGCAGAGCTCAATGATAGTTTTAAACGTCATGTTAGTTGGGACCCCGCAATCATCCCAGATCGTTGATCTACTCTGGGAGCATCCCAACCGTTGGATCAAGTTTAGTGGAAGGACAGTGTAAGCCACAAATGTTCCGAAGAGAACATTACTCATCCGATATGAGAAATATTTCAGGAGTCATATTGATCGTTCGATCTATATAAAGTGGAAGGATATGAGAAACAAAGACGAAGGTCCGAGCCCTGAAGTCTTGAAGTAAATGAGGACCATCAGATCTGAAGAATACTTGATGACCGTTGGATCAGGATAGTGGTCAACTTTGGCGTTGATCACTTCGACGAGAATGGATTGAGAACATGTAAATTCACCCGAAGGCTAAAGTTCTGAAGTCACAAAGTGAAGACACGTAGCACACACATCAGGAGATCCACGTCAACAAGGACATGTGGCACAATCAAATGGTGACAAGTGTCAAGGTGCTATTAACATTTTAGGTATGGGTAAGTCACGATTCTAAGTGACATGTGGCAGCCACTCCGTGAGTGCGACGTCAGTAGCGACGTAAACAAGTTACGTCACTTCGGGAGTTTGTACTTCGGGAGTTTCAACATCAGTAACTGCCCGAAGCGCCGAAGGCCGAAGTTAACGCTAACCGTTGATCTAATTCAAGAGCGTTATCAATCGTTGATCAAGTACAATGGAAGGATAGAATAAGCGTAAACCATGAAGTGACGCTAACCGTTGATCCACTTCGGATATCGTTCTCAACCGTTGAAGATTATGGACACACATCTTTGATCTGGGAGGTTTAATGATTGCAAAGATTGGAAATCACCAAATGTTGAAGTTTCGAAGTGAACGAGAATCCTTCATTGTGAAAATAATATATCGACCATCTGATCTACTTCGGTGAAATCTGCTTCGGGAGATTTGAAAGATTACAGAGGCTGGAAGTCGTGAAGGACAAAGTCCCGAAGTAATGACAGTCATCCATCTCATCGTGCAATTAAAACATGATCGTCGAGCTTGACAAGTGATCAAGCACTTATTTAGCCTAGCGCCTAGTCACTACCTGCAGTCGTATGGAATAGAGAAATAAGGGTAAAAGAAGAGGAAACGCTTAAATCAATAAGCCTGTGGTTTTGCGCATATGGTCATATGTAAAAGGTTTGAAGGAAGCGTCTCATACATATTTAATTCGACAGAGATTTAACACTAGAACAATACAGAGAATCGATAAAAGATCAAATATGATATGTTGGTGAACTAAGAACACAACAGAAGCATGAGTATGATATAATGAGTCGATCCATGTCTTTGATCAACTCATGAAGACAAAAGAACCGACACACACTTATGATTAAAAGAGAGTTAATTCATGAGCATTATGAATAAAGGATAAAAGGAAAAATCATATTATTTAAAGATTAATATTATCATTTAAATGAAAAGGTACAATGGTTCAAATATCAAAAGACACAATTATTCAAATTCACACCAGTTGGAAGACTATATAAACAAGAAAGAATGGTGAGAAGAAAGTATACTTGAATTTGTTGAAGTATATATATTTATATATAATGGATTGAATGAAGGTTCATTCTATCAGGTTGGTGCATGTTTACAAGCTGGGTCTTGTATGAGGATTGGATTCCTCACATCTCAGTTGGATCTAAGATCAACAAGCTGGGATTTGTTATGAGGGTTGGATTCCTCATTTCTCAGTTGGATCTGAGAACTACAAGCTGGGTCTTGTAACAGAGAGTTGGGTGTCTCATAATTGTTTGAAGATGAAGATATTCAAAGATTGATTTTATGTATTCATTCAAGTTAAATAAATAAATAAAATATTTATTCTTTTATATATTGGTTGAGAAAATGAAATAAATATATGTTGTTTCAGTTAATTTATGAAAAGTGGAAATTTGTCCAAAGTTTTGTGACATTAATTCACCCCCCCCCCTCTTAGTGTCAAGTATCCATTTCAACAATTGGTATTGGAGCGGGTGCCTTCAGCACAGTTTAAACACTAAAGGTAGATTCAGAAGAAATGGGTGGACAAATTGTTATCTCCACAAATGAAGCTCCCTTATTTGATGGAATAGATTATTCATCATGGAGGGAAAATATGAAAATATATCTGAAGTCAAGAGGATATGGAGTTTGGGATTCGGTAGTAAGTAATCCCTAGCACTTAACTACTTCAAAGAGAAAAACCAAAATTGCAAAGGAGGCAAGGAGAAACAATTCAGTAGCCTTAAAAGCAATCCAGGATGGATTGTCAAACCAAGTCAAAGAAAAGATGAGACACTACAAATATGCTAAAGAATTATGGCTCCACCTAGAAATTTGTTATCATAATGAAACACAAGAAGAAGAGAAATCCAGTCAAAGTGAGGAACAAGACTCAGATAAAGAGGATTCCTGACAAAATAAAGAACAAAACTCAGAAGAAGAGAATTCTTATCAAGATAAGGAACAAGATAAAGAAAAGGAAATTTGCAATCAGATTGAAGAACATAATACAGAGAAAATAATTTCTAATCAGAATGAAATGCAAGATTTGATCTCAGTCAACAACGAGGAAGACAACCTCATCAAGGAATTGAGGCATACCTCAGTAATCACTAAAGAAAAATTACATAATCTTAAGACTGGTGTTACAGTTGCAATAGATGAGATTTGTATGCAACCAGGAAATTATATGCATATTAAAGTTCCTATGGATGTTCTTGA
>ML787278.1:170896-203154 GCA_009831015.1 Picea engelmannii | reverse complement strand
TGAACATGCTAAAGAAGTGGAAGAAGCCCTGAAGATTCAGTTGACTAAAAAGGAAGAATTATGTCAAATATTGAAGTTAGAAATAGTCAATCTCAAAAAGATGAATGAAAAGACAAATAAGATTGTCAATTTCCAGAATAGCTTAGCTATCCTAGATAAGATTTGTAAGAGCCAAATATCAGTTGATGGAAAAACTGGTCTTGGATACAATAAGAAATAAGACAATGACAAATGGAGCGCCATTTACAAACATGAGAAAGGATCATCCTTCTCAAAAGGAAAAGGTGCAATTACAAAGCAATTACAAGTCATGAACTTTGTTAAGGAAGGAAGCTATAGAAGTAAAAAGGAAGAAAAAAATCAAATGACGGATCTTTCAAGCCAAAATAAAATCAAGAATGGAAACACCTTCAATGACTATTGCTTTTCTTGTCATAGCTTTGGCCATAAAGCAATAGACTGCAAGAAACTAGAGAAAGGATATAAAAGAAAATCCAAAAACTCAATTATATATTGGAGATGTAATTTTGTTGGACACACAACAAAATTTTGTCATACAATGAGATGTTACAACTGTGATAGGTTTGGGCACAAATCCCAAAACTGCAAGAGTTGAAAATGTCAATATTTGAATAATTCATTCAAGTCAGTGACAAAACCTAATAAAAGTTGGAAGAAGAAAGGAGATGACAAATCTCCAAAAAGACAATTTGAAAGAGAAGATCCAAAAAGCAGAATATCTCATAGAAAGATATGGAGAAGAAAATCTGAAGGAGAAAGCAAGAAAGATGATAATACACTTGAAAATGAAGAAATTAATAATAAGAACATGATGGGTGAAGGTCCTAATAAATAATGTGAAATTCAATATGAAATAAATCAAGCCTGAGAAAAGGAAGTGCCTATAAAAGAATATGGGACAATATCAAATTCTGATAATGTCATAAGTTGTTATCAAAATAAATAAAATACAAAAAGAAGTTTAAATTGGTTTCTATAAAATCAAAGGATTATGCTAAGAGTTTTTAAATTAACATATGGAAAATCTTGACTATCTATAGATTAGTGGTCAAAAGAAAAACCATTGGTAGTGTTAGTTGTAGAATACGAGAAGAGGGAAAATAAAGGTAGCAGAGAAGTTCAAGGAGTATCATTCAACAAAGATCAATTGATAACAAAATTGGTATCATTCCTCAATTGATATTCCTGAAGAATATTAAGGAAGAATAAGAAGCAGATAAAAAAGATCAGTAATATTCATACTCTTGTTCTATTTGACAAAAGAAAGTTAGTAAAAACTCAGGAGGAGTATGTTGGTTATTAAATAAGAAAGTATTTATATTAAGTTTTGAAAGACTTGATCACTACAAATGGGTGTCACTACAAGTTGGTATCAAGAAGACTACTTATTTAAACACAAATATACCAATGGACTGAGATAAAACAATTAGTAAATTAACAGGGGAAGAGACCTTGTTAGGAAGAGCTACCCTTTCAGAAACAAAGGGGGAGAGTAGCCAGAGGAAAAGAGAGCATATTGATAGGGGGAGTCATTCAGTTATGGAAGGCAGAACATGATTCCAAGGGGAGTTACCCAAGTTCATATTTTGGTCAACAACATGCATACAAACATAAGTTGATCATAGGAGGTGCAACCATTTGCCATTGATGTCAAAAGGGGAGAGAAGCATCATCAGAGGGGGAGTTTGTGTATGAAGTTAGTGTGTTTCCCTCAATGAAAAAGGGGGATATTGTTGGAAATATTGTCATTGATGTCAACAACCGATGTCATTGCGATGTGATGATAAGTTGTTATGATGAATTGTCATTAATGTCAAACAATATACAAAGAATGAAAATGTCAAACAATATGCAGAGATTCAAAGCTCATAAGCAAGAACATTAATCAAAGATTAGAAGGAAGAGTGCATTGTAGAAATTCCATTGGGATCGAAATCCCCACAGGAAAAATCCAAAGGATTCAAGGAAGAATCTTGTTCATTGAGAGAGTTTTAAGGAGTAGTCATGCAGAAGACATACGCGAGGTGCAGAGGAATCCACTCTAAAATTTCAGGAGAAATAACGATGAACAAATCAGACGAAAGATTGTTAAATCGAGGTGAAGTCAGAGTTTGGAAGAATTAGTCTAGATCGTCAGATTACAAGAGAAGGATCGTTAGAGAACTGGTCAACGATTAGATCAAGTCATGACCGTTGGATACGCAAGCGTCGGATCAATGGCATGGATTGATTGTGGAGCATGAAGGGAAGATTAAACAACGCGTTAATTCCAATCCCGCTATTAATCTAGAACGTCTATCATCATCCGCTAATAGATCTACGGTTGGCATCAATTTCACTACCAACGAGCAGTTTCCATTATGGAGCTCGACGATAGTTTTAACCGTTGTGCTAGTTGGGACCCCACAATCATCCTTGATCGTTGATCTACTCTAGGAGCATCCCGACCGTTGGATCAAGTTTAGTGGAAGGACAGTGTAAGCCACAAATGTTTCGAAGAGAACATGACTCGTCCGATCTGAGAAATATTTTGGGAGTCCTATTGATCGTCCGATCTATATAAAATGGAAGGATAGGATAAAAAAAGACGAAGGTCGGAGCCCTGAAGTCCCAAATTAAATGAGGACCATCAGATATGAAGAATACTTGATGACCGTTGGATTAGGATAGTGGTCAACTTCGGCACTGACCACTTCGGTGAGAATGGGTTGAGAACATGTAAATTCACTCGAAGGTCGAAGTTCTAAAGTCACGAAGTGAAGACACGTAGCACACACATAAGGAGATCCACGTTAGAAAACCACATCAGTAAGGACACGTGGTACAATAAAATGGTGACAAGTGTCAAGGTGATATTAGAATTTTAGGTATGGGTAAGTCACGAATCTAAGTGACATGTGGCAGCCACTCAGTGAGTACCACATCAACAGTGACATAAAAAAGTTACGTCAATTCGAGAGTTTCAACACCAGTAACTACCCGAAGCGGCGAAGGCCGAAGTTAACGCTAACCATTGATCTAATTCGGGAGCATTATCGACCATTGATCAAGTACAACGGAAGGATAAAACAAGCGTAAACCATGAAGTGATGCTAACCCTTGATCTACTTCGGAGAGCGTTCTCAACCGTTGAAGATTATGGACACACGTCTTTGATCTAGGAGGTTTAATGATTGCAAAGATTGGAAATCGTCGAACGTCGAAGTTCTGAAGTGAACGAGAATCATTCATTGTGAAAATAATATATCAACCGTCCGATCTACTTCAGCGAAATCTGCTTCGGGAGATTTGAAATATTACAAAGACTGGAAGTCGTGAAGGATGAAGTCCCGAAGTAACGACAGTCGCCCATCTCATCGTGTGATTAAAACATGACCATCGATCTTAACAAGTGATCAAGCACTTATTTAGCCTAGCGCCTAGTCACCACCTGCAGTCGTATGGAATAGAGAAATAAGGGTAAAAGAAGAGGAAACGCTTAAATCAATAAGCCTGTGGTTTTGCGCATATGGTCATATGTAAAAGGTTTGAAGGAAGCGCCTCATACAGATTTAATTCGACAGAGAGTTAACACTAGAACAATACAAAGAATCGATAAAAGATCAAATATGATATGTTGGTGAACTGAGAACACAACATAAGCATGAGTACGATATAATGAGTCGATCTGTGTCTGTGATCAACTCATAAAGACAAAAGAACCGACAAATTGTCATGATTAAAAGAGAGTTAATTCATGAGCATTATGAATAAAGGATAAAAGAAAAAATCATATTATTTAAAGATTAATATTATCATTTAAATGAAAAGGTACAATGGTTCAAATATCAAAAGACACAATGATTCAAATTCACACAAGTTGGAAGACTATATAAATAAGAAAGAATGGTGAGAAGAAAGTGTACTTGAATTTGTTGAAGTATATATATTTATATATAATGGATTGATTGAAGGTTCATTCTATCAGGTTGGTGTTTGTTTACATGTTGGGTCTTGTATGAGGATTGGATTCCTCACATCTCAGTTGGATGAAAGATCAACAAGCTGAGACTTGTTATGAGGGTTGGATTCCTCATTTCTCAGTTGGATCTGAGAACTACAAGCTGGATCTTGTAACAGAGAGTTGGGTCTCTCATAATTGTTTGAAGATGAAGATATTCAAAGATTGATTTTATGTATTCGCTCAAGTTTAATAAATAAATAAAATATTTATTCTTTTATATATTGGTCGAAAAATTGAAATAGATATATGTTGTTTCAGTTCATTTATGAAAAGTGGAAAATTGTCCAATTTTTTGTGACACTGATTCACCCCCCCTCTCAGTGTCAAGTATCCATTTAAACAACTTCAAACATCGACTGAAGTGTGTGAAAGATGTGATCGTATGGTTATGTCATTTGATCCAAGAATTAATGACAAACCCACAGTTCAACCAATGAAATAATATAGTTTTTGTTCTTTTTAAAATTAATTTAAAAGTCTAACAACTATTGGAAAAAAATAGCCCTCCACCAGGAGGTATTTAGTCCCATCAATCATGTCAGACCAATGACAAATTCAACTTTTTGAGTCTAGAAAATATAAGAATATGTAAAAAAAAGGTAAAAAAACCCAAATTAATAATCACTTGCATAAAACATTGGGAAAATTAAAAGTTTTTATGAAAAAGTAAGCAAGGAACTTCATGAAAAACCTACAAACATACCAAAACGTACCAACTAATTGGCAGTCAATGGTAGTGGACTTCAAGGTGAAAGCTATAGTCCCTAGCCGGAGGCAGGGACTAAAAAGAAGTTGTTTTGAATATCAATATAATATTGTATGCATAGTTGCATGTATAGTAAAAAGTTAACTAGGGTTAGAAGCAACGTATGTTGGTTTTTGAGGCTACCATAATATAATTGACTCCCCAATTATAGAGAATACTCAACACACTTCTTTACTTTCAATATCACAAGATTAATTTATCCTTTGTCTTCTTCCCTTTCGAACATGACATTAATTTATAAACGAGGCTAAAGGATAGCACAGTCACTCTTGAATTTGTCGAATTGGATGGGTACATGTCAATAGCAGTAGCGAAAGAGATGGATAGTTAGCGAAATGTATGAAACTTGACTGCCTGCTTTACTTTGTCAAGTATTGTTAGGGGACATTCCCAAGAAAAATCCTCCAAAATCAAGGAATTTATGGGGACTTACCACGAATGGGAAATAATTTCATTTACCCATGTTATTTTGGATCAAACAACATCACGACATTCAATGGTATCAATAGAAAATGAGTTTAATGTATTATATTAGTAATTTTGAATTTAATAACCATTCAAATATATTAAAAATTAATAAATATCTAATTTATTTGATGTTTAAATTTAGAATTAAATGTATTTATATTAAAATAAAATTATAATGTTTATATCAATTTAATATATATATTTTTTTAAATTATAATATTTTTTTATTTTTATTTTTATTTTTTTTTAATGAATTTCATTTTTTTAAATTTAATAATTAATATTATAAACTTGACATGTCTTAAGCTTAAATACAACTTGTTAATATTGAGCAATAAGAGATCTATTTGTACCTTTACAGTGCCTTACCGACCATGTACTGTAATCCATACTTGAGCATGCATAATAACTTAGAACGAGCCACTAATAGACCACAACCATTTGTTTGTCTTTATCTTCTCCCACTCTATTCGCTTTGGTTAACCTTTAAATTTGAATCAAAATATCATTTACAAAGAATTTAAATCTATTGGACCTCGTTCTTTCTTTTTCTTTAAATGGCGGGACTCTATAGTGGAAACCTGAAATCTGGCTTTCAAAATTCATGGTTTTGGATAGTCTTAGCAGAAATTCACCTTTCTTGTTCCCATACCTTACTTTGCTTCATGAATCATAGCAAAATTTAACTCTTTAAAAAGAGATGGAATCATGGAACCTGGAAGTGGAACTATGGAACCAGACCTTTGGCAACCAAATTTATTTTAAACCTTTAAGAAAACTTGATTGGATCCGGATGGAGGAAATTTGACCCAATGGAACTTTGTTTATCCGGTTGGCAGAAATCTAGGATAATTTGAAATCTGTAATGTTGACAAGTTGAAATCTGAGATGGCTCTTTTACTCACACGTTGGATCCGAATATGGAACTACGACCACAAAGGAACCTTGAATTGGAGATCTTGGATACGCTAACATATGATGGAACTGTGCCCACTTTGGGCTGCGAACATCCGAGATTATTTTTTAAAACTTTCAACTCTAGAAGTTGGATTTGGATATCATTTATAAACCTGCTTAATTTAGAAGAGAACCAAAAGTATGTGGAACCTCCAATCCTCAGTCCGAATTTATGAAAACTACATTGACAACCTTTTAATGTAAAGTCGTGTTGTGTCAGCACAACACCCTCCCTAATTTCTTCATTTACATTTTCCCTAAGGGAAGAAATTGGGCCCCCTACTAAAATTTTCTACTGGAAAGCCTATCATACTCTCTCATGCAAATGTAAAAGACTAAGTCTCTCTTCTCACTCTCTATACTTTACCATTTTAGCGATTTTAAATAAGACTTTAGCCCGCCGATACATTGTATATTGGCGAGCTTCCTCTTTCCTTCATCGATATATTGTATATTGGCAAGCTTCCTCTTTCCTTCACCGATATACTATGTATCGGTGATCATCCTCTTTCTCTCATCGATACAGGTTGTAATGATGAACATCCTTCTTCCTCCACCGATACGGCCCATATCAACAACTTGGGTTTTTCTTCACCGGCATACTTTCTTGAAATTTCACTCAAAGTTTTTTCTAACTTCCAACCCATTGATTCTGGCTATATCGGTGGGTTAATATTTTCCTTGCTGATACAACCAGTATCGACAAGTGAGTGATTTCCTCACTGACACATCGAAGACCATCCTCTCTCTATCGCCAATACGCTGGAAGGGCCAACACTTAGACATTTTCTTTTGCCACTTTCTAGTGTATCGACATTGATCATTTTATGGGTACTTATATACCAGCACCCATTAGTATTTGAACACCAATAAACCGACATGTGATCCGCTTTCGAACACCAATATACATCGACGTATATCCCCTCATCCTCACTGATACATCAGTAGTGGTAAGCTTCCTTTCTTTTCCTCCAATGCACAATATTTGTTGGAAAGTTTCTCTCTTTTGTCGTTGATGTGCCAGCAGAAATATGTTGACCCCTCATTAACACTTATCATATCGACCATGATCTTCTTTCTCTCATTGACATAGACTATATCAACCAGACATGCTTTCATATTGAGGCCTCTCCTATTCTCCTCCAGCTCAGATCCTTCTCGTTGTGCCCATTAGTCAGGTTCTTATCATTTATAATGATTAAACACTCCATGCATGACTGGATAATTGATGATTGATTTCCTACCTTGCTTAATCTACTTCATGTTGCAGTCTTGATTGAGTCTGTATGTGTCGCCAACATCTTTCATTACACATACCATGCCATCGTACATGTTTCACGCCTTCTTGATTTTATGACTAACCTTGATCATGAAAGTGTTGTTTGTTTTTAGCTGGGTTAATTACAACATCTACAGGGCACATGTTGGCTTTGAATTTCATCTCAGAGAATAATTTGTACTCTTGTCATATACTCAGTGGAAAGTGATCCAAACATCAATTGGTTGTTTTCGCGGTATAATATTTCTCAACCACTAACATATTACTTTAGTTCTAATGGATGGATTAAGAGCCTATATAACACAAATGCCATAGAAATTGACATAACGGAATTCAGGAAAAGAAGTAGCAAGAACAGGGTCCGAACTTTCATTAAAAAATGTCTTTGCTCACAATTTTGGGTACTAGTCAAAGTGGAGTTTCACTCCTGAAACATTTTAGATGTATGTTTTATGAGATTATGATTCCAACACCACTAACATAATCAAAATCCAAGGTCCAGAAGTGTCAGAACGATCGCAAAGGATTTCCCATCAAGAAAGCCTCGTTAACCATGACCTTCATTAAACATGAATCTACCCAGATGATTGAATGAAGTTGTAAAGTTTCTCACTAGAATCCCCTCCTTGTGCTCTCCACATTGCAAAAAAACAACACCTCAATCAGATATCATATGAGAAAGTTATGGACTTTTGAACTGAAGCTCTTGTTGCTTCTTGCCATTAAAAAAGACACTTGAATTTTTTTTGATTTGTCTTCCTACATACGAGAGTTTGTGCTCATCTTGTCGATACATAGGAAAGTTTGTGTTCATCGTACCAAGACATAAGGGAGTTTGTGCTTACCTTGTTAATACAAATGTTCGTGCTTTTCTTGCCGACACATAGGGGAGTTCATGCTTTTCTTGCTGATACAAGATTGCATGATTTTCTTGTCGACACATGAGTTTGTGCTTTTCTCACCGACACATAGGGGAGTTTGTTCTTTTCTTTCTGAAAAATGAGTTCGTGTTTTTCTTGCTGACCCATAGGAGAGTTTGTGTTCATCTTTCTGACACATAGGGGAGTTAGTGCTCATCTTGTCGATCCAAGAGTTTGTGCTTTTCTTGCCGACATGCGAGTTCATGTTTTTCTTTCCGACACATAGGGTAGTTCATGTTTTTCTTTCCAAAAAATTAGTTTGTGGTTTTCTTGTTGACACATATGAGAGTTTGTGTTCATATTGCCAACACATAGGGGAGTTTGTGCTCATCTTGTCAATGCAAGAGTTCACGATTTTCTTGCCGACTAATATCCGACACATTGGTAAAATCCCCAGTGAACACGGTAATTCAACCAAGAGAAGAGAAACTAGGAACCGAACTCAGGGAAGCATATATGAACTCTAACTTAGCTAATGTTTCAGTTATATAGGTTCAAATATGTGGTTTTGAAAGTTTATTTCAATATTATTTTATGGTCACTCATCTATTGCATATTGAATGGCATCAGGTACCAATGTTAAAGAAAGATCATACTCAGCAATCCAGATAGGCAGCATGTGAGGGGAGAAAACCATGAAGGCACAACAACTACACATCAAATCAATCTACCCATATACAACAACAACGACAATAATTGTCGCAACAGTAGAGGAGGAGTGAAAGGGAATCAGACTCAAATAGTCAAAGTAGAATTTTAAATCCCTTGATGGTCGAATATCAAACTTGGAGGGAGAAGAGTTTCCTAATGTTGAGGCCAGTCATCATGGTGGGTGAGGTGCACTATAACCAAAATCCACAATGGCCCACCAGTACTAAAAGACAAATTCAAAATGTAACTACATCTAATACATTAAATTATAAACATTTATGTTTTCCTTGTTCTCTCATCACTACAAAGAGGATAAGGACAAAATTTTCTAATTGAAAGGTCATGGGGGGAAGGTAGAAGGCCAAGAGTCAAGTTGAATATCAATAAATATGGGGATTGTATCCAAGTAAGGGCCTTTTTGGCTCTTGGAGATTTCATGTACTATTGCGGAAACTTTTAATGAGGAGAAGTCGGGTTGGCCAAGTTATTTTATGGAGAACTATTGATCCAGATTTAGGAGAGGAACGAAATGATTAATAGAATGAATACAATAAACACAGAGATATGAAGAATAACACAAATATCGAGAGAACAATATCTTCTATTGAATAATGAAATAGGTTGAAACTATAAAACTGCAGAACTAAAACACTTGCTTGAATGGTGGTAGTTATCTCTGAGAAGAGATGTGGCTGCTATGCACATTTGTCTGAGCAGAATGAATTACATTGAGGCTCTAGAGGCCCTTTTTATATTACTCATGAATTCCAAAACCCTAGACATCCAAAAACCTAACCCTAGGAGGTGAAACATCAAAAGTCATGTGGGCCCCTATGGGTAAGTTGGTACGTCAACTTCCCGGGGTCGTAACTTTTGCATACAACCTCCGTTTTAGGTGCATGATAGCCCATTGGAAAGGTGTTTTAGACGGACTATTATGATACCTGGGCCATCTCTGTGTTCCTACAAGAAAGCATGCAAATATTACTTGGGAATCCCACTACAGTCGGATGGCAAGACATTTTGGCGTGGAGAAAATTGTGGTCGTTCTTTAGAAACACTTTTATTGGCCAAAACTTCGACACGACGTCAGAAAGTATATCATTTATTGCACTGCCTATGCCAATTCCAAGCCAACCATCAAGAATCAAGGATTATAGACCCCTCTTCCTACTCCCGATAAACCTTGGGAATCCATCTCAATTGATTATATGCCTGGCCTTCCATCCACTAGGAAAGGAAATGACTGCATATTTGTGTTCGTTGATCGGTTTTCAAAGATGGCCATCCTCAAATCCTGCAAGAATAATATCATAGCGGCAGATACTGCCAATATCTTCTTCTAATGAGTGTGGGTCCACTTTGGGATACCACGGACCATCATCTCCGACCGGGATAGCAGGTTCCTCAACACATTATGGTCGAGTCTCTGGTCAGTGTTGGACATCAAGCTCACAAAATCCACTGCTTTCCACCCCCAAACAGATGACCAAACAAAGTTCGTCAATCGAATTATTTTGCACATCCTGCACATGTAAAACTCTAAGAATTCACGTACATGGGATGAGAGTCTCCCCTATGTTCAACACAATTACAACAGGGCTCTCCATAGCTCCACCAACCATAGCCCATTTCAGGTGGGGATAGGATTCCAACCCTTGGGACCCATCGATGTTGCACTTCCTCTTGCCACCACACAGACAGACTCTTCCCATGATCAGTCTGCGATCGACAAAGCCACCAGATTCATTGAGCAGATTCAACACATTGCCAACAGGTCCAGGAAATTTTGCAAAAATCCAATGCTAAGTACAAGCAACGCCATGATCAACACAGGGTACCACACTAGTTTCAGGTTGGCGACAAAGTCTAGTTACATTTGCAGAAGGAGCGTCTCATAGGGCCCCATCGGAAGCTACACCTACTTCGCTATGGGCCTTACACTATCACCAAGGTTGTGGGTAGCAATACTTTTGATCTCAGCACTCCACCCTTCCTTGGCATGTACCCAATGTTCAATGTGGACCTGCTTCGACCATATTTTCCACTTATTGGAAACCTCAGATATCGCAAAACAATTGACACCCATAGATCTCAACCCTAACTACATGGAACAAGAATCCATTGATCAGATAGTGGATACATAGGTCAAGGGCACTCACCAGTAGAGGATCCAAATTTATCGGGTTGTCAAGGCAGGGCAACTCCTACACCAAGGCAAGTGGCTCACCCGGGGCCAAATACAACAAAAGTTTCCTCACCTGATGGGGGAACTCAACGCAATGGATACCTTTGCTTCCTAAGAGGGGAGGATTGATCTAGTTGGATATTGGTGGCCACCCACCTATTCCAACTGGCTCCTCTTGTCCATTTTTAGTTCAACACTTTCTTTTGTACTTCTTTGTAATTGTGGGTTCTACACTTCTAGGGTTTTCTAAAGCCCTACACATCTTTCAGGTGGATATTGGTGGCCTCTCACCTAATCCAATTGGCTTATTTTGTATGTTTTCATGTCAACACATCTTGTTATACTTCCAGGGCCGTTTTGGAGGCCTAAACAGTGTTTTTTTGGCTCGCCACAGTCAAACTGCAAATGGAGTCAGATTTTGATGATGGAATGTGTATTTCTCTGAAAGACCTTTCCAATGGGCTATCACGTGCCTAAAATGGAAGTCGTATGCAAAATTTACGACCCCGAGAAGTTGAGGTACCAACTTACCCATAGGGGCCCACGTGACTTTTCATGTTTCACCTCCTAGGGTTAGGTTTTTTAGAGAATTACACATTCCACCGTCATACTATGAATTTGTCTACAGTTTGACTGTGGCGAGCCAAAAAAACATTGTTTAGGCCTCCAAAATGGCCCTGGAAGTACAACAAGATGTGATGACATGAAAACATACAAAATAATCCAATTGGATTAGGTGAGAGGCCACAAATATCCACCTGGAATATGTGTAGGGATTCAGACAGCCCTAGAAGTGTAGAACGAATAATTACAAAGAAGTACAGAAGAACGTATTGAACTAAAAATGGACAAGAGGAGCCAGTTGGAATAGGCGGGTGACCACTAATAGTCAACTGGATCAACTATTATTCTTGTGTTGGACATATTGTGGACTATTCCTTTGTGTTTTTCTCAGCACTCGAGTTGTGTAAGGATGTATTTCATATTGTAAACTATTATCATGTATGGTGGTTGCATTATTATTTATGTTCTTCAGTGGATATTTTTCTAAATTTGTGGGCATAGAAATGTAAATGATTGTTTAGATGCTAGACTATTCTATGTTTGCAGTTATTTTTTCATATTTCTATCTTTGATATGTGTCAACTATTTCATGGGCCATTTAAAGGAGCATGGTCGGTTCTATGTTTGTTTTTTGGTTACCTTAGTTTCATTTAGGCGCATGCATTTTATATTAGCCACATTTCATTCCTTAACTTAGAAACTTTGATCGATGGATTGGGCCGCAACCGATAAACCCCAAAACCAGAAATGGCTAATGGGCCATAATCTGAATGGGTTCCCTATTCCAAACGGTGAGAGGTCTAATCAAGACTTCTTATTGAGGGTAACCCTTACTATTGATAAAGGGCATTTTTCCCGTGTCAACATAATTGGCATTAGAAGGAGGGTCGGATGACAAGCATTCCCATGTGGAATCATTTCTTCAAATCGTTTTAACCATACCATGGCTCCTCTCCATATTTTTTTATGGGATAACCCTTTGAGTCTTCTAAGACCCATCGGGGGCATCTTAGTTGAGACAGTTAATCTCTTGTCAAAATCAAAATTCGATGGTGAAGGGAATGTCTCTGCATTCACATATTTCAATTAAATTAGATCACACAACAAAATATTAATATTGTTTGAAACAATGAAATTTGTTGATTATTTATCCTCACATTTAAAGGAAATATTAAAGCTTGGTTTAGGACGTTACCAGTGGAATCTATACATAGTTGGAAACAATTCATGCACGTATTTATCATCGCTCATGTAGATTATGTTTATGATGAACTCTTTAATGAACTCTAAGAAATCCTTAGGCTCATAAATGAATATGTGGATGATTTCTTTCAAAGAGTCGTGTAGATTTATTGTAGATTTCCTGAAAGTGACAAACCCTTAGACAAATAAATCTTTGATTCATTTTCATACCTTGTCTCTATTTCTGAAGGGCACAATATGAATAATCAAATTATATCTCATTCACAAGATTCATATCTGCACGACGAATATTCTATCACCTCTTTTCCCAAAGGAATACTTTCAAACCTATCCTTAGACATCTAATACTTTGCAATTTGATTTCAGAGAACCATCTAAGGAAACTATTTCAATAGACGATGTCAAATCTATATTGAATGAAGGATCAAATCACTAAGTTGTTGTAGTTTTGAAAGATAATTTAGCATTGGGAAAAGTAACGACTATATCCTTCATGCAAAATCATGATCTCGTGATGAATAATGGGGGGTACATGATCTCTAATCAGCACTATGTCTCAACTTTTAGGGAATCTTCACCATAAACATTAAACCCCTTAGATTCAGAGTGGGAACAATCTAGTGTCTTCCCTTTAGAGAATTATGAGTGTGCTTTGGTTTGTGATGTATCTCCTCAGCACAAACCAAAGCATACTCATGATTCTCTAAATGGGAGACACTAGATTGTTCCCACTCTAGATTGGAGACAATATTTCCAAGCTTTGATTGATCAAAGAATCATTCTTAATGACATTCCATCCGTGATGCACAATGTTGAAGGTCCTTTGCAATTTAAATTTCCAGAATATGTTGAGTCCCACTTTGATCACGATAACCTTGTTTTCAATGAATATTTTTTTGTTCAGGAATTGAATGTGAGCAATAATATATCATTCATGGATCATATGCAATATGAAATTTCTAATGTCCATGCACATATGTTAATGACATCAAATATAAGGCATGCAGAACACACAAAAAAAAAAATATCTCTATGAAGAAATTATATCAAATATGCAGCCCATCACCATGTAAGGCACGAGAAACATTAAGTTGATCCAAGAAACACTATCACCTAAATTTGTTCCCAAATCACATGTCAATCTTTAGGGGAAGATGCATCACTCATCCTTGGATTCTATTTCAATACTCTAACACTCCTCACATGATTTTGATGATGTTATAGGAGAAGTATTTGAGTCGTATTTCACTCAATGTTTCCCTCAAACAATTAGATAACATTTCTCCTCTCAGCATGTGAGATATGTAAAATTTGGCCCTGGGAATAATTGCATGTATAATGAGGCACTTTGGTTTTGGTCGATGGTTATGTCAGGTTCTCATTGTCTTGATTCGACCCATGGAATGAATGATACCATCAATACTGAGACTCCCCCACAAGGTATGTTTCATGAAAATTTCATTTATGGGTCGCATCAGGTATGCCACTCATTTTCATATTCCTTCCAACAATCCTATGTCAATATTCATTGTAAATTTTATGATGGAACTGAAGCTTGGTTGGAGGAATCCTACATTTATACATTTACCATGAGTAATAATGCTGACAAATTTCACATGCTGGGTAGATATTTACTGGATTCAATTCTTCTTATCTTTGATCTCTTTCTATTCCAATTTTTTCTATTCACTTTTGATTAACATGTGGTTGCGTGTTTGGAGTTGCTTGAATGAATACATTGGCACTATGCTTTCACTTAGCCCTTTTTTAGTCAATGTAGGATAGAGTAGGAATAAGAGTAGCATAGTTCTTTTTCTTTCTTTCTGCTTGCATAGATTAGATGTTTTCTTCCATTTATGCTTGTGTAGCGTAGATTTTGGCTTGTCTTGGTTTCTTGAATAAAATCCACTAGTTGTTATTAGTTTAGTTTATATCTCAAGATGGATTTCTTTAGTATCAATTTCTTCTTCCATGAAAGATTTAATCTTTTCATTTTATGCCTTTCATTTTGTGGTTTATCTAAGCTTAGATTAACTTTGTTTTTCATTCATATTCTTGAGGAAACCATGTGCATAATCCTTTGAAAATTTCAATTGGAAGATTCATCTGCTCCAGTAGCATTCACTCTAATGTTGAAAGTTGGACAACTTGCAGTCCCGAGTTGCTGAAAAAAGCATATGTTGTAGAATACTTTGCAGTTTGGGGAAGGTGGAAACTTGGTTGGAGGAATCCTTGATTGAAAATATTTCCAATGGATGGATTAGAGTTCCTTCGATAATTGCACTGGAGAAATGTTGCTACATAAGCTTATGAACCAATAGCTCAATGTGATGGTATCATGGGTCCATTMTCTTGGTTCTTGAAACAAAGACTCATGAGATAAAATMTGATTACAAACCTTCTCARCAGATATGCTTTTCTATAGGCTTAAACCCTTCATGATGGAGTTAATTTCAAGAATGTAAAAGGTAGATCATCAATTTGTTCATAATAAATTCAAAATCTTATAGAAGATATTGATCACCATACCTTAATTATTTCATGATGGTGTTTGTTGAGTATAATCACCAAATGTTTGTTGCTCTATAAAGAGGTTGTGCCTGAGACTTTTGGTACATGTACTCCTTTTCCGGTATTAAAATTTGTTTTCATTTATGTGGAAGAGAAATAGTGTATTTGACCTCTAGAATTTACCTCCGGGAACAAAACATCAAGTGTCGGTTTTCCTTTGACTATTTTGAGTATATTGGAAATATAGAGGGTTATAGAGTACACACACACAAACACTTTAATGATTTACTTTGCACCACAAGCTCCTAAGTCTGGATTTTGAGGTCAAAAACTCTACCTATACTTGGGTGACGATATAGATATCTATTCTTTGGTCTTGTGAGCTCAAGTGGATGAGATTCATCTTGTTATCATCATACATGGTCCATTCTAAGGGAGAACGTTCTTTGAAACATTGTCATTGTAAAGAATCAATGTCTGGAAAACCATATCTTGGAAGACCTACATATTATTTTTAGATCAGATGGCTTCCTTTAATGACTTTGGTATCTTTACTTACAATGTTTTCATGCTTGTTGAAGTTTGAAGGTATTTTTTGAAGCTCCCTAGAATCAGATTTAATCTTCTTGATCTGATTATCCATTTCTATTGCTATACTCTTTGAATAATTAGATGCAATATCTTGACTTGGACTACCTATCCGGTTTTTGTTGGTTCTCTCTTGATATGGCCTTATTCTAGTTTGGTCATGCAGTTCACTGGTATGCTTGCATTTATCTTGATATCGTTGGGGATTTTTCATCATGATGTTTCTCTTGCTTTTATATTTGGAATTTTTAACTGTTGAATGAGAAGATACGTCTGAGCAAAGCCATGAAATTGATGCAAACCCCCACCACCTCCTGGGGCTCGTGCGAGCTCCCGGTCTAGGATCTTTTACACTATGGAGCTGAATTAGCTCTTGGGCTCCTACTCAGCCCTCAAAATTCTTATCCATGGGCCTTTTCCTTTCTTCCCATGAGTGAAATCAAATTTTTGAGGGTCCTGATACTCCAGCGGAGTCTTCCATGTGACCACGGTCCAAAACCGTGGGCCAACCTTTAGATTACCAAAGAATTCAGGATTTCGGAACTACAGGCTCCGGGAGTTCCAACAACAACTCACTGTAAATATTATTAACGCTTAAATGGTGAATCATCGAACAACGGAGGGGATCAACAATTCACAATACATGTCGCGATCTATGGTTTGCAAGAGGTTTAGGACTTCAGAATTCAGGTGGTTTACCCTCTCCAACACACGATGCTTCCATAATGCAGAATTTCAAACTAGCATATCGGACGATCGACGCTTACCTCGGATCAACGATCTCTAATTACTCAGTGCTCCGAGCTTCGGAGCTTTTAGCTGCTACAACTCCTCAGTTCCTCCAGAGTGCCCAATTGGTGAACTCAAAAAGGGTCTCAATCGACAGTCCATGCATCCACACCAACAATCGGTTGTGATTTTCTATGGCCTTCAAGAAAACTCGACCCAAACTAACTTACATCCAGTTTCCTCCAGAGTGTCAGATCTTCAAACTACAAGATTTGTTGACGCATGGTTCTTCGGGCCAATGGTTGGGATCTACTTTGGGTTTCAGAACTTTGGGAGTTCCACACACTTACACTTCAAAGCCTCCTAGTCGTCGGATAGTCGGGCTTTCAAAAAACTTCTAATCTATGGACATGTGTCCTTGCTGATGGACGGTCCAAATTCACTACAGATCTTGGGACTACGGTAACCTCATCTCCTCCAAGACACAAACTCAAGAAATTCAAAACTTGCGAAGTCCAAAGGACTTCCAAGGTTAACACCCACGCTACTCTCCCATATCTGACGGCTAGGAAATATTTAACTCCTCCTCGAGTGGATCTTGTCTACTCGACCTCCAAACCAATTGAATCCTTCCTACAATGACTTCTTCCTGCTATATCTCCTGGAGTTTTATAACTCCAAAGGAACTTAGGCTCTGGCACACACTTGCACTACTTCTCATAATCTTTCTCTCCGAAGATGATTTGTACCTCAGGTGCCCTCCTTGCACTTGCATGATCCTTCAAATATTTTCAGACTTAGAGATTTTTAGAAATTCCTCCAGCGCACTCTTTGCGCTTGCTCACCTCAAAACTCTTTCAACACTTGTCTAAGTGTCAGCTCGGTGCACACATTGCACGAGTCTTATCAAGCTTTTATACTCCACTGAGTATCTGCAAAGCTTCACACTATCCCATCTGAGCTACTGAGTCTCTAACGATTCTGCCTTCACACTCCTTGCGTGGCATTGTGCACTCCTTGCACCAAACCTCAGAAGAGAAACACTTGAAACTTATAAAACATCAAAGGTTCATTTATCTAACCATGAAATACGCACACAGGTAAATAAAACACATAAAGAAAATAACACTACATTACCCAATGAATTTAGAGATATGCGAACTCATAGACATGAAGCATTTCTCCTATATTATATTAATTCAACAAACATGTACAAGGGTTTATGTAGCACTCTACTTCTGCTCTCAACAACAATATTCAACAACAAAGATACAATAATCTTCAACAACTTCATTTGGCCATACAATACATATATTTATACACGAGGGGCTTCTCGAGCCTTCCTTCCAGACTACTTAAGTGCTTTCCTATCACAATAAAAGCATTAGCCTACTAAGACTTATTACAATTAAATAATCATTTACAATCTAGATAAGATTTGATTCTCGAAATCTGTACAATCCTACAGGTATTAAAGAAATTACAATCTTCTACGATCTTATAAAATGGATCAAGCCTCCAAACATTAAAGGACTTTAATTACAATATTTTCAAAACATCAAAATGACGCGCTCTCCTCGGAATCCAAAACAGTTTGAATGTGTACATTGGGTGTTGAGTTGTCGTCCACTCGGCCTCTCTAGACGTTGATGACGATGCTCCTGCATCATACTCCTCTGGAAAAAATGATTCATGGACTCATGTCCATGAGCTCTTTCATTGTCTTCCCATGCTTCTTGATATCAATTTTAACTTTCCAACTGGAATCCTCTGCTGGATGGTCTTTCCACTTAAGCAGATACTCATAGTAAATTTTTCTCTTGGTCTTCTTAGCAATCCTCTTATCTAAAATATTCTCTATATGTGGCTTCTCTTCTATGGGCATCTATTTCTTCCATTGAATCTTCTCTTGATCATCCATCCCTTCGGTATCATCCATCTTGTAAGGGTACAGGTCTGCTACAATGAATATCAACGATATTCCAACGTCCTCCAAAAAATCATTCTCATAAGCATTTGCAACAAATTTTCTGAGGATCTTACAAGGTCTTATCTTCTTATTCATCTTGTTATATTTCCCTTTCGTAAATATCTCTTTCCTCAAATGTGATAAGACATGATCTTTGATTTCAAAATGAACCGCTCTTCTTCTCTGGTCTATTTTGTCCTTATATTTTTTATTGTTATTATGTGGTTGTCCCTTGATCTGATCATGCAACTTATGCATCTCTATAGCAAAGTCTTCTTCTCTTTCACTTCGGAACTCATCTCATCCAAAATTTCTCAACTCTGAAATTCCTCTTGGGTGCATTCCATATACTATCTGGAATGGGCTTTTACCAGTACTCCTATTCGGTGAATTATTGTATGCAAAGTCTGCTTGGGGCATAATTTGATCCCACTGATTGTGATGATCAATGACTAAACTTATTAACAAATTTCCTAAACTTCGGTTCACCACCTCAGTCTGTCCATTTGTCTGAGGATGATATGTTGAAATAAAGGACTTATTTGTCCATGGATTCTTCTAGAAACTCCTCCAAAAATGTCCCATGAATTTGGTATCTCTGTCTGAGACTATACTTCTAGGTAACCCATGTTAAACTTGCTATATGAGTATCATCACTGGTTTTTTGACACGGTAATAAATGTGTCATCTTCAAAAATATGTCAACCACTACAAAGATTGAATCACTCATTCTCTGGGTTCTTGGCAATCCCAGAACAAAGTCCATGCTTATAGCATCCCACAACCTGTCTGGAATAGGAAATGGTTGATATAGTCTAGTGTTTTGTTGCTTTCCTTTGGCATACTGGTAGATTCTACATCTGTCCATGAATTTCTTCACATCAGATCTCATACCTGGCCAATGGTACAAAGAACTCAGTTGTGCGTATTTCTTATCATGGCCAAAGTGTCCAACCAATCCTCCACTATGTTTTTCCTTTAATAAGTTATCCCTCATTGAGCACTTCAGGATACACAATTAACTTTCCTTGAACAACAATCATTCTTGGATAAGATATTCCATCCACTGACGTTTGTCTCTTAGCAAAGGGTTCTTACATGCTTCATAGGCTTCTTTAAAATCCAGGTCTTCTTGGTACATATCCTTGAGGTGTTCAAATCCTAAGGTCTCCACTTGAAATTCTTGCAAGATCAAACATCTCCTGCTCAAAGCATCCACAACTTTGTTAGCATTCCCACTAATATGATTAATAAAAAAAGTAAAATTATGCATGAATTCTACCCATTTGGCATGTCTTTGATTCAAATTCTCTTGTCTGGTTATAAACTGCAAAGCCTAGTTGTCTGAATACAATACAAACTCCTTTGGGATAAGATAATGTCTCCATTTATTCAAGGCTTGAATCACAACATAAAATTCCTTATTGTATGTGGAATAATTTCTCTTAACATCATTCAACTTCTCACTGAAATAAGCAACAAGCTTATTGTCTTGACTTAAAAATGCGCCAATGCCTACTCCACTAGCATCACATTTAACTTGAAAGGGCTTCCTAAAATCTGGCAGAACTAGAATAGGTTGTTCTGTTATCTTTGCCTTTAACACTCTAAATCATTTCTCAGCTTATTCTGTCCAATTAAAATATTTATGCTCCTTCTTTATTGCGTCTAGTATGGGTGCACAAATACTGCTGAAATTCCTGATGAATTTCTTGTAAAAACTCACCAACCCATGAAAAATCCTTACTTCAAACACACTTCTTGGAGAATGTCATTCCCTGATTTCCCTCACCTTTTCTGGATCCATCTTCAATTCATTTGAAGAGATTACAAATCCCAAATATATGAATTATGTTTTCATAAAATAACATTTCTTCAAATTTATCAACAGTTTCTCCTACTACAACCTCCTCAACACCATCTTCAAGTGTCTCAAATGCTCACTTTCAGTCTTACTGAAATATAGAATGTCATCTAAATACACAATCACAAACTTACCAATAAAATCTTTGAGTACTTCATTCATCAACCTCATGAATGTGCTTGGGGCATTGGTTAAGCCAAATGGAATAACTAGCCACTCATACAATACTTCATTCGTCTTGAATGTTGTATTCCATTCATCTCCCTCTCTCATACTTATCTGATGATAGCCACTCTTCAATTCTATATTGGAAAAATAATTTGCTCCACTCAAGCAATCCATCAAATCATTCATTCTAGGTAAAGGAAATACATAACTGATAGTTATCTTATTGATGGCTCTTGAATCTGTGCACATTCTCCAACATCCATCCTTCTTTGGACTCAACATAGTTGGTATTGCACACGGGCTCAAACTGTCCATAATCAAACCCTTATCCAACAACTCTTGGATTTGATTCTTTACTTCTTCATTCTCTTGAGGTGTCAATTTGTACATTATTTTATTTGGAAAACTTGATCCTGGAATAAGTTCAATGTGATGACTGATACTCCTGATGGATGGTAAAGTGTGAGGTAACTCATCCAACAACTCTTGGATTTCCACAGACAAATTATCCATATAAGTTCTTGTGAGAATGACTCTCGGCTTTCTTACAACAACAAACTGCATTTCCCATTCCTTCTTGACTTCTTTCAAGAGTTCCTTCCCACTCATGAGAAGTATGCTAGGACTAGATTGCTTCTTAATTCCTTTATCTTCTATTGGTAGCAACATATGTTTACACCCATTATTCTCGAGGGTATAATTATTCTTCCTCCCATCATGTATGGCATTCTTGTCATATTTCCACGGTCTTCCCAACAGAACATGAGAAACGTCCATGGGTATAACATCACATAAAACTTCATCTCTATAACCACCTATTTTAAATTCAACTTTGCATTGTCGACTTACCATTACTTGGTGTCCTTTTTGCAACCACGATACCATATATGGATTTAGATGTGTAGTTGTCTCCAGCTCCATCTTTTCCACCATCTCTGTTGATACTAAATTATCAAAACTTCCATTGTTTATAATCACCTTGCACACCTTGTCTTTGGTCTTGCAAGCAGTTATGAATAGACTATTCCTATGAACTGGTTCTCTTACCTCCTTTTCTGGTTTCACAAGAACTTTCCTCATCATGAGCGATGTTCCTTCTTTCGTTGCTTCTGCCTCCATATTCCTCTTTTGTGCTTCAGAAATGTGAGCTTCTCCACCTTCTGCACTCTTCTTCTCAGGACATTCCTAAGACATATGCCTTGTCTTTCCACATGCATAATAATTCACTTCTCCTTCTCTGCCTCTTCCTCTTCCTCGGGCAAAAGAACTTCTTCCTCCATAGTTTCCTCCTTTAGAACTTCTGCCTCTTTCTGTTTGATTGTGATACTTTCCAGCTTCTGCTATGGGCTTCTGGAATTTCTCTCGGACAATTTCTCTTCATATGTTAGGACTTTTTCCTCTGTTCCTATGACTTTGTTTTCTTGACAACTTTTCCTCTGATTTTAGTGCCACCTAATAAGCATATTCCACATTCTTCATGGTCAACATGTTGATCTCATCCTGGATCTCATATCTCAGGCCATTTATATACCTGGAAATTTTTTCTTCGTCCTTCTCTCTATGTCCTGCTCTTATATTCAACTTATAAAATTCTTCAGTGTACTCCTTCACTGACAAACCTTTCTGTCTTAAATTTTGTAGCTTCCTAAACAGATTTATCTGATAATGTTTGGGTATGAACTTAGATTTCAACTTAGCTACCATCCTATCCCAACTCTTGATTTTGGACTTACCTTTGCATCTTCTTTTAGCTTGCAATTCATCCCAACATATTGTTGCATGTCCCTTCAATCTGGTCATAGCATGCCTCACCTTATTCTCATCTTCAATATCCTCATAATTGAAGTACTTATCCAGTCAATCAATTCTTCCACATCCAAATTACCTTCATACATTGGGACTTCCATTTTTTCTCTGGATCCCATTTTAACAACAACTCTTAGGAGTCGCTCCTTTGCAGCTTGTTCTTCTGTAACTTATTCTGCTTAAACATCTCCACTTTCATCTTCACTGACGTCACCACCTTCAGGTGCCCTTCCCGGTGTTGTCTCCATGGCGTCCAACCTTGCATGAATTTTTCTCATCTCATGTTCCATGGATGTATTGACCACTAGTTTATCTCTACGTCTTCTTGGCGGCATGGTTCTGAACTTTCTTTCACACAGAGTTCAATTCCCTTCACTTTATACCACTTGATGATACCAGACAAATATCTTTCTTTTTCCTACTGTCTACAGACAAATTTCTCGCTTATGCTCTGATACCACTTGTTGCAAACCCCCACCACCTCGTGGGGCTCGCACGACCTCCTGGTTTAGGATTGTTTACACTGAGGATCTGAATTAGCTCTCGGGATCCTATTGAGCCCTCAAAATGCTTATCCACGGGCCTTTTCATTTCTTTCCATGAGTGAAATAAAATTCGCGAGGGTCATGATACTCCAACGGAGTCTTCCACGTGACCCCGAGCCAAAACCGTTGGCCAACCTTCATATTACCGAAGAATTCGGGACTTCGGAACTCTAGGCTTCGAGAGTTCCAACAAAAACTCACTATAAATATTGTGAATGCCGAAATGGTGAATCTTCGAACACGAAGGGGATCAACGGTTCACAATACCCACCGCGATCTACGGTTTGCAATAGGTCTGGGACTTCGGCCTTTAGGTGGTTTACCCACTCCAACACACGATGCTTCTAGAATGCAAAAATTTGAACTAGCAGATTGAATGGTCAAATATTACCTTAGATCGACGATCTTCGATTACTCTGTGCTCTGGGCTCCAGAGCTTTTAGCTGCTAAAACTCCTCGGATCCTCCGGAGTGTCGAACTGGTGAACTCACGAAGGATCTCAATTGACGGTCCACACGTCCACACCAATGGACGGTTGTGATTTTCTCCAACCTTTGAGAAAACTCGACCCAAACTAACTTACATCTAGTTTCCTTTGTTGTGTCGAATCTCCAAACTCCGAGATCTGTTGACACGTGGTTCTTCATGCCAATGACTAGGATTATATCTGGGTTTCGGAACTTCAGAAGTTCCGCACACTTACACTTCAATGCCTCCTACTTGTTGGATAGTCAGGCTTCCAGACAACTTCTAATCTATGGACATGTGTCCTTGTTGATGAACGGTCTAGATTCACTTCGAATCCTGGGACTTCGGGAACCTCGTCTCCTCCAGGAAATAAACTCAATAACTTATGAAATCACGAAGTCGAAAGGACTTCCAGGGTTAACACCCATGCTGCTCTCCCAGATCTGACAGTTGGGAAAGATTTAACTCCTCCTCGAGTGGATCTCGTCTGCTTGACCTCCAAACCAGTTGAATCCTTCCTACAAGGACTTATTCATGTTATCTCTCCTGACCTTTGCTAACTCCAAATGAACTTAGGCTCTTTCACACACTTACACTACTTCTCTTGATATTTCTCTCCCAAGATGATTTCGACCTTAGGCGCCCTCCTTGCGCTCGCCTGAACCTTCAAAATATTTTCAGACTTAGAGATTTTCAAAAATTCCTCTATCGCACTCTTTGCGCTTGCTCACCTTGAAACCCTTTCAATAATTTTATAAGTGTCGGCCCTGTGCACACCTTGAATGGGTCTTATCGAGCTTCTATACTCCAATGATTATCTATGCACTCCTTGCACTCACTATGAAAATATTCACACTATCCCTTCTGAGCTACTGAGTCTCTAACGACTCTGCCTTCGCACTCCTTACGTGGAACTGTGCACTCCTTGCACCATACCTCATAAGAGAAACAATTGAAACTTATAAAACATCAAAGGTTCATTCATATAACCATGAAATGCACACGCAAACATATAAAAAACAGAAATAAAATAACACTACATTACCCAATGAATTCAGAGATATGTGAACTCAGAGACTTGAATAATTTCTCCTCTATTATATTACTTCAGAAAACGTGTACAAGGGTTTTTGTAGCTCTGTGCTTCTGCTCTCAACATCAATATTCAACAACAAAGATACAGTAATCTTCAACAGCCTCATTTGGGCATACAATACATATATTTATACACAAGGGGCTTCTCGAGCCTTCCTTCCGAACTACCTAAGTGCTTTCCTATCACAATAAAAGCACTCACCTACTAAGGCTTATTACAATTGAATGAGAATTTACAATCTAGATAGAGTTGATGCTCGAAATCTGTACAATCCTACAGGTATTAAAGGAATTACAATCTTCCACAATCTTATACAATGGCTCAAGCCTCCAAACATTAAAGGAAATTAATTACAATATTTTCAAAACATCAAAATGGCGTGCTCTCCTCAGAATCCAAAACAATTTGAATGCGTAGGTTGGGTGTTGATTTGTCCTCCATTCGACCTCTCTAGACATTGATGGCGATGCTCCTGCATCAGAAACTCTCAACGAAAGGCACTAGTCTACAAATTTTTGCAAATATTTTTTTGGAAGGTTCATCGAGAATAATCTTTCAAAACTCAACCAAACACACAAAACACAAATCATACAACTGGCTACACATTCACTTGCATAAGTATCACCGGTTGATCTACAAATCCATTCTCAAGGGAGTTTCGAGAGAAAAGTTCTACATGCAGCCTTACTCTTTCATTTTCATTTACATGTATGATATGGACACTTACCTAAATTTTAGATATTGAACCTGTTCGAATCCCACCATATATGATCTACCCCCTGGTTCAAGGAGATAACAATTGAAGGAGTGTTGACGACAACTATTTGATGAACATTTCCAGTCGGGAAAGAGCATTATGACTCAAGAACAATGAAATCTAACTGCTAAGAAACAGATCAACAAATTGGATCTCAAATGCATTACTTCAAGGTGGAACTGGTGGTTATCACAGATAAATTCATGTGTTGCGTGAAAGGGAACTTCCACTCAATATACGAGTATCCAAGCTAAGTTGATTCCACCTCTCTACTGGGATATTGGAAAGAAGAGCTGGTAAGTTTTAGGATTTGATTTCACACATCCAAACATGTATGGTTCCTCACTTAATCAAAGCATATCTTTTTGGTTTAGTGGCCCATGTCATCCCAGATACAAAATTTACTTATGGTTTATGTTGTGAGATCCTTGTGAACATGTTTTTTGGGAGGGAATTATCTTATTCAACATTGCTTTTGGTTATATTTTCTAACTGGTTAAAACATTATGTTTGAAAATGGCCAATAAATCAATTTGCATCAATGGTCGGTAGTTTTATTGATGTTATTTATGTTTCAACTGTATGCAGATCTCAATCATGGAAGTCTATGCTCTCCTGAAGAGAATGACACAACTCGAGGAAGACAAATGGTTTCAAAATAAAATTGACATGATCATGAGACATGTCACCTGAGAACTTTATTCATGATCTTGTTTTCAGGATTTTGCCTTTAAATTCTCTTCACATCATTGTTTTGAGTATTTTCTGAGAATTTTGGGATAAAACAACCTCATTTCTTAAATGGTTTTTCCATGTAGGCATGCATATCCGGTTGATATCATGCGTTGGATTTGGATCTGTGATGGGATAAACATGTTACGCTATAGAATAAGTTTCATAACATGTAGAGATTCAGAGTATGTGCATATATTTTTGAAACCTTGAGATATCGCAAGGCTGGAGCATACCATATGATGAGTAACAAATGGAATCTCTTTTCAACCCTTATTCCCTGAAGCACAAGGCTGCAAAGTTGAGTTGATAGCTTTGAGAAAATCATGATGAGAGATGCAATTCTCAGCCAATGCTATCACTAAATCCCATTTAAATGAAATGACATGCATATAATATTTAACAAGGTTTAGTCTTTTCAAGAGGCTACAAACTATTTGATGTGTTAGGATGCATGAACTTTCTTAAAGTTGTTGGAAACATTGACATTCTGATTTCTTTTTTAGTATACTCTCCCTTGTTGACTGCATATCTTTAATCGTCATTTTCATTTTTCAATTGCAACATGTTTCGAGCTTAGTTTGTCTCCTAATTCTAAATATGATTGCTCTCTTTCATTCCTCATCATCTTTTCCCCTAGAGGCGGTTCATTTTCTAAATTTTGTTTGTCTTATGATTCTTGATTATATTTGATGACATATTAATATCTCATCGTCGATATCTCATTACTTCAAGGTGGAACTGGTGGTCATCATAGATAAATTCATGTGATGAGTGAAAGGGAAATTCCACTCAATAGACAAGTATCCAAGCTAAGTTGATTCCACCTCTCCACTGGGTTCTTGGAAACAAGAATTGGTAAGTTTCAGGATTTGATTTCACACATCCAAATATGTATGGTTCCTCACTTATTCAAAGCACATATTTTTGGTTTAGTGGCCCATGCCATTCCAGATACAAAATTTACTTATGGTTTATGTTGTGAGATCTTTGTGAACATGTTTTCTGGGAGGGAATTATCTTATTCAACATTGCTTTTGGTTAGATTTTCTAACTGGTTAAAAATTTATGTTTGAAAATGGACAATAAAGCAATCTGCATCAATGGTCGCTAGTTTTATTGATGTTATTTATGTTTCAACTGTATGCATATCTCAATCGTGGAAGTATGTGCTCTCCTAAAAAGAAGGACACAACTCGAGGAAGACAAGTGATTTAGAAAAAAAATTGACACGATCACGAGACATGTCACCTAAGAAATTTATTCGTGATATTATTTTCAAGATTCTGCCTTTAAATTCTTTGCACATCCTTGTTTTGAGTATTTTCTGAGAATTTTGGGATAAAACAACCTCATTTCTTAAACGGTTTTTCCATGTAGGTATGCATACCCGGTTGATATCATGTGTTGGATTTGGATTTGTGATGGGATAAGCATTTTACACTATAGAATAAGTTTCATAACCTGTAGAGATTCAAAGTATGTGCATATATTTTTGAAACTTTGAAATATCGCAAGGCTGGAGCATACCATATGATTAGTAACAAATGGAAGCTCTTTTAAGCCCTTATTCCCTGAAGCACAAGGCTACAAAGTTGAGCTGATAGCTTTCAGAAAATCATGATGAGAGATGCAATTCTCAGCCAATGTTATCACTGAATCCCATCTAAATGAAATGATATGCATATAATATTTCACAAGGTTTAGTATTTTTAAAAGGCTACAAACTATTTGATGTGTTAGGATGCATGAACATTCTTAAAGTTGTTGGAAACATTGACAATATGATTTATTTTTTAGTATACTCTCCCTTGTTGACTATATATCTTTAATCATCATTTTCATTTTTCAATTGCAACAAGTTTCAAGCTTATTTTGTCTCCTAATTCTAAATATAATTGCTCTCTTTCATTCCTCATCATCTTTTCCCCTGGAGGGAGTTCATTTTCTAAATTTTGTTTGTCTTATGATTCTTGATTATATTTGATGACATATTAATATCTCGCAGCTGATGTCTCATACATGCAGCACCTTTGCACTGGAAACAAGCTCCAATCATCTTCCATCTCTTTCCTAGAGCATACGATGAACTAGCAGTGTCTTCAAGCATGAATCGAAACTATTTTGAAATATTGTGATAACAGTCAGACCATGACTTAACATAGTGGTTAATCAATAGTCATTCTTTCATGTTAGTTGGTGAGTGGATCCTATGTAACGAGGAACCATCCACACACTAATTATATGTTCGTGTGAAAGGTGAAGTGTCAAAATCTAAAGGCTGAAAATCAAAAGAGATAACCTTATTTAGCAAGGTGCAAAAAATATACAAAGTAAGTCTCAATATCTGGTAGTCATACCCTATCAGGCTAAATGAAGGCCATTGATTTCTCCATCCACTGTATGCTAAGTATACATTAAATAAACCAGGAAGGAATGGGAAAGAAAGCTTGACCAAATTAGGGGACATGTAGATATGTCCACTATGTCTATGGACATCGTTGGCAGCGAAGCAAGGTTTGTGATTCCATGGTGACTCTATTGATGCTATGGACGCTTGTAGGCAGTGGAGAAACACCTGAGAGATATATATACGCGCCTAGTGAAAATTATTTATATCCCAAAATTATATTAGCCCCATGACGGAGATACCAACCTGAATCATCGACGCATTTAAAATAAATAAATCTCACCATCATTCATCCTCTATTTACAATATATGAGCTCTACTAGCCAACATGCAAGCATCACTAGTGAGCCCATCACAATGGAATCTTTCAGGTAACTGTTGCACATTAATTTTGAAATGTATTATCGTAAAAGTAATTATATGACCCTCTACATTTTTTTCCTCATAAGTTAGGGAAGACTAGCAAAGATTTTATTTCTCCTAGTGTGTCACCATTTGTTGTGTCAGCACAACATCGTCCCTAATTTCTTCTTTTACCCTTTCCCAAAGAGAAGAAATTGGCCCCCCTACTAAAATTTTCTACTAGAAATCCACTAAGATTCTCTCATACAAATGGAAAATACCAATTCTCTCTTCTCACTCTCTATATTTTACCATTTCAATGATTTTAAAGAAGACTTTGGCCCGTCGATACACTGTATATTGGCGAGCTTCCTCTTTCCTTCATTGATACACTATATATTGGAGATATTCCTCTTTCCTTCACTGATATAGTGCGTATCACAGAGAATCCTTTTTCCTCACCAATACAGGCTATGTCGACAAACATCCTTCTTCCTCCACCGATATGGTCCATATCGATGACTTAGGTTTTTCTTCACCGATATACTTTCTCAAAATTCCACTCAAAGTTTTTTCTAACTTCTAACCCATTGATTCTAGCTATATCAACGTGTTAATATTTTCCTCACCTATAAAGAAATTATCAGTGATTTAGTGATTTCTTCGTTGACACACCGACGACCATGCTCTCTCTATCGTCGATATGAAGGAAGGGCCAACACTTGGACATTTTATTTTTCTACTTTCTCATGTATCGACATCGACCATTTTATGGGTACCAATACACAAACACCCATCAGTACTTGAACACCGATACACTGACACTTCATCTGCTTCCGACCATCAATATACATCGGCATAGATCCCCTCATCTTCGTCAATACATCACATAACGATAAGCTTCATTTATTTCCCTCCGATGCACAATGTTTGTTGACAAGTTTATGTCTTATGTCATTGATGTTCCAGCTGAAAGATGTCGACCCCTCATTGACACCGAGCATATCGACAATGATATTCTTTCTCTCGTCGACATAGACTATATCTACAAGACATGATTTCATCTTGATGCCTCTCATATTCTCCTCCAGCTCAGATCCTTCTCGTTGCGCCCATTAGTCAGGTTCCTATCATTTCCAATCATTAAACACTCCATGCCTAACTTGATAACCGATGACCGATTGCCTACCTTGCCTAATCCACTTCATGTTGCAGTCGTGATTGAGTCTGTGTGTGTCGCCAACAAATTTCATTACGCATACCATACCATCGTACACGTTTTTCTCCTTCTTGATTTTATGACTAACCTTGATCATGAAAGTGTTGTTTATTGTTAGGTTGGTTAATTACAACATTTGTATAACATAGGTTGACTCTAAATTGCTTCTCAGAGAAGAATTGGTACTCTTGTCACATACTCAGTGGAAAGTGCTCCAAACATCAGTTGGTTGTTTTAACGGGATAATATTCTCAGCCACTGACATATGACTTTAGTTATAATGGATGGATTAAGAGCCTATATAACATAGATGCCATATGAATTGACATAACTAAATTCGGGAAAAGAAGTCGCGAGAACGAGGTCTGAACTTTCATTAAAAAACGTCTTTGCTCACAATTTTTGGGAGTGGTCAAAGTGGATTTTTCATTCCTAAAACATGCTAGATGCATGTTTTACGGGATTACAATTCCAATACCACTGACGAAATCAAAATTCGAGGTCCAGAAGTTCTAGAACGATCGCCAAGGATTTCCCATCAAGCAAGCATCGTTAATCGTGACCTTCATTAAACATGAATCTACTCAAATTCTTGAATGAAGTTATAAGGTCTCTCAATAGAATCCCCTCCTTGTGCTCTCCATGTTTCAAAAAAATGGTGCCTCAATCGAACATTGTATGAGAAAGTTATGGACTTTTGAACTTAAGCTTTTGTTGTTTCTTGTCATTAAAAAAGACACTTGGAAATTTTTCAATTTGTCTTCCTGCATAGGAGAGTTCTTGTTCATCTTTACAATACATAGGATAGTTCATGTTCATCATGCCAACACATAAGGGAGTTTGTGCTTACCTTTCTGATACAAGAGTTCGTGTTTTTCTTGCTGAGACAGGTGAGATTTTGTGCTTTAATCTTACCAATACAAGAGTTTGTACTTTTCTTACCGATATGTGAGTTCATGCTTTTCTTTCCGACACATAGGGGAGTTCATGCTTTTCTTGTTGACACATAGGAGGGTTTGTGTTCATATTTTCGACACATAGGGAATTTCGTGCTCATCTTGTTGATACAAGAGTTTGTGATTTGCTTGCCAACACATTAGTTTGTACTTTTCTTGCCAACACATAAGGGAGTTCATGTTTTTTTTATCGATGCATAGGGGAGTTAATGCTTTTCTTGCCGCCACATAGGAGAGTTCATGTTCATCTTTTCGACACATAGGGATTTCGTGCTTTTCTTGTCGACACATAGGGGAGTTCGTTCTTATCTTTTCAATACGTGAGTTCATGCTTTTCTTGTTGATACAAGAGATCATTCTTTTCTTGTCGACACATGAGTAGGACCCTACAAAACTTACTTTTGTACTTTGCTCGTAAATTTTGACTTTGATACTCGTTTCATGTGTTCCTTATACTATTGGAAAGGTATTTATGAGATATACAACTTCACAGTTATATGATTCCGGAGATTCCTCACCCATTGTTCACATTTTTAGGATTAAGATCTGGCACATTGGAAAAAGCCCCGAAGAATAGAATACTTCAACCAAGAGTAGAGGAACCATGAACCGAACTCAGGGAAGCGTATATGAAATCTCACTTAGTTAATGTTTTAGTTCTATAGGTTCAAATGTGCGGTTTTGAAAATTTATTTCAATATTATTCCATGGTCACTCATTATTGTGTGTTGAATGGTGCTAGGCACCAATGCTAAAGAAAGATCATAATCAACAATCCAGATAGGTAGCATGTGAGGGGAGAAAACCATGAAGGCACAACAACTACACATCAAAGCAATATATAAGCATGCAACAACAACAACAACAATTGTTGCAACAATAGAGGAGCAACGAAAGGGAATTAGACTCAAATAGTTGAAGACGAATTATGAATCCCATGATGGTCAAATATCAAACTTGGAGGGAGAAGAGTTTCCCAATGTTGAGGCCAGTCATCACGGTGGGTGAGGTGCACTATAGCCAAAATCTAGGATGGCCCACTAGCACTAAAAGACAAATTCGAAATGTAACTACATAT
>ML787278.1:140235-164213 GCA_009831015.1 Picea engelmannii | reverse complement strand
CCTGCCTCTATGACTGTACATAATGTATTTCATGTTTCACTGCTTAAGAAATATGTACCTGATGCTAATCATGTTATCGATTGGAATGTGATTCAGGTGGAACCAGAGGGTGTCCTGCAAGTGCATCCTGTGCGCATATTGGACATGAAAAGCAAACAGATTTGGAATCGAGCTATAGAACTTGTAAAGGTCCAGTGGACCTGGTACGGTCCCGAGGACGCGACATGGGAGCATGCAGATGTTATGCGAGCAGAGTACCCGCATCTTTTTGAAAGTTTTTGAAAAGCTTGCAGATGTTGTGTAAAGTTGCACTGAGGACAGTGCGAAAATAAGGGAGGGGGATTGTAATGTCCCCAAGGCCGAGCCCAGTTGTAAATCTGATGTATGAAATGAATTGTAAATATGTGTTATAGGCTGGTGAGCCAAGTTTGTATAAGTCGGTGGGCTTATGTGATTGTTAGGCCAGAGAGCCTAAGGGTTGGAGACCAAGGGCCTGATTTTGTACTTGTATGTATACAAAACATTTAATAAAATTGCAAACACCACCAAGTGCAGACCGACCACGATGAATGAGTGAAGGGGGACTGAGCTTCCACAGAGAAGGCAAGGGATTAGGGGTTGGAAGGTGGGAAAAGGGGCTAAGTGTTTAGCCTAGGGGGCTTAAGCCTGGGAATAATATTTTAATATTATTCCAAAAAGACGTGTGCATTTTATGTTTTATCCTAAGTTTCTGGCAAGGGGAGGACGTACAAGGGTGATGCGTGTTGGTGGAACGCATGCAGTTCCATGGGTGACAAGTGTCAACCCTGGCGCATGCAAATAAAACAGCCAGGGTGATTCGTGAGAAGGGTTCCTCCTCCATTCTACCCAATTGCTTGAACCCGTACAGAGCCCTGGATAGTACGACCAACCCGACCCCTGCAGAGATATCCTCGTGCGTTCCTGAGAGTCGAAAATCCCGTGTTGTCTTGATAATCCGTATGCATCCACTGCCCGAAATCGAGCCTGTGTGTAAGATCTATGTTCCGAAGCCGTGACCGTGAGACCGTCCTGTGATTGCTGAACCAGTTTCGGAAAGCCTGTGTCTATTTTCCCCGTGGGTTGTTGTGACCATGCAGTACTGGACTGTGTGTGGCTTGTTGGCCTATGAGTGATTCTCTCCAGGTGAGAGAGTGCGCAGAGGAAGGAGAGGACTCCTGGAAGGAACCCTGTAGTTGTCACAGAGCCCGGAGACTTCCGGTCCGGTCTGTTGCTGTAACCCAAGGCAAGGGAGGTTAGCAGTTGAAGGACTGTCCAGGTCACAGAGAAGGTGTATACTCCTAGGGTGTAACAGGCATGTGGGGAATGAGGGTCTGTGGGCAGTGAGCGTGAGAGGTTCCTAGGAGAGAATCCCATCCTTGTGGATGTGTGGTGTTTTCCTTGTAACCTCAGCCTAGCCTAGGATTTCTTGCCTTGGGGATGGAGCTTAGTCCCAGCTCGGGGGTGACCCACTGTTGAGCTGATGAGCAGTGCGGTCTAAGGCTAGGAGGTTCGTGGAAGGCCTGCACTTGGTTGGTGGAATCTACCTCTGTTAAAAGATAAGTATCTAATTATGCTTTATTCATGTTTTGCATGATTGTGCTGTTTATCTTACCATGAATTCCGCTGTGTATATGAATTAATATTAAACGCTATTGATTGTTAATTATAACAGTAAATAATATGTTTTACTCTGACCTTAAATGTGTTTATTTGTTTAAATGCATGTGGATTATATAATGCCTGTATGAACTATGTACAAAGTGGTGTTATAGATTTTTTTTTTTTTAGAGCGTTTAAGCCTTGGTAGCCAGAAAAGGTGCGCTACAATTATCAATATTATTTAACAAGGGTTTGGTGCATAACATCTCTCCTTAAAAAGAAGGGTTTAAGAGTTGTTTGATATATTGCAAGTTGCATAATAACATGATCAAATAAATAGTTCACGGCCTAGTATGCCTGAGCGGCAATGAAATGGATCATTCCGTATAATAGTTTGTTATATCTTTAGGAAAATAATTATTATTTTCAATAATTTATTATGCTATAAATATAAATAATTAAATTAATATAAATTTATTTTAAATTTAAATTTATCAAATATAAAAGAAATCAATTTGTAAAATTGAATTTATTAAATATTAAAAAAATGTTTTTTTATCATTTAATTTTATATTTTGTATTAATTTTTTCATATTAAATGAAAAAAGATTATTTAAAAAAACTAACTTTACATTAGATTTATGCAGCTTGAGTGAGACTAATGGTTAAGAACATGTGTTTCCTCCTAAGAGGTCACAAGTTCAAATCCAGAGGTGGTAGGGTATGTATACCTTTTACCAGTCAAATCGTTGGCACCAATTTCTTTAAGTAGCCAAACAAAGTAATGAATTTCATATAATAAAATATGTAATAAATTCATCCAGGTATGGAAGAAAATTAAATATTTTATGTTTTTTATTTTGTTATTATCTAATTTTGGTTAGTTATTTTTTGTTGAAAATGCAAGGGTGTAGACTGATTGGCAAGTGCTGTGTAAATGGAAGGAAATATGTAAAAAGAGGTCTCAAGGTCGATTCTCACCCCAATTTATCCGGAGGCGTGCTTGCAGGTGTTGTGATTCTCCCTAGGGGTTATAAGGCAGACGACAGGATTCGACCTCGTGTCACGCGAGTACGATACTGTCGTCATTACCGATTCCCCTAGTCACAAAAAAATAAAAATAAATAAAAATAAATAAATAAATGGATATAGGACCATACAATACCCCTATTATAACTTGATTGTAAAATACTAACATTTAAAATATTTTTGAGAGATTTCATGCCAAAATTGTGGATTTACCTTCTCTTTATTTTGAGTGGTCTAAAGATGACCCATTTACAACACATTAGACTATGACATAAATATGAGTATTTGAAATCCAATATCTATAAATAACTAGCATACATGTACTGATGTGGTTGGTATAAGTGGATAGACATATATTAAGCATTGATATAATATTAAGGAAAATGGACTTGATATATGATTATCCACATACATCTATTACAATAATGTGTCTGTGCAATGTAAGCGCTCAATTATATATAATGTTTTATATTAAATCTTAATGTATTTAGACTTATATTTACTTCTTTTTTTAACTAAAAAAGGTCTAGGATTATATTATATTCACAAAAATGTACAAAAAAGGAATAGGGGGATCTGCAAAAAATGGAAACCAAACCCTGAACCCTGCCTGAGACAATAGGGATTCAAGAGTTTCATCAAGATTATATCCACTATCATAGATACATGTCCATAGAAACTATCAGAGTAGTTAGCTATGCTAGAGAGGAGAGCTTATATAGAGAGTTCTAGAGTATACAAACTTAAATCCTGGAATAAAAAACAAAAAGAAATAGGGGCTTGTAATATACCAGATATAAAAAGTATGCAGAACAAAAATAAAAAGTTGGAAATGGCAGAATAAAAACAATGTAACCAGAATAATCACCACAATAACACTGAAATGATATAAGAATAACAACAGAAATAACACTTTGATTCCGAGAGCAATGTTCACAGGCCTCTTCGAGGGGGAAACCTCCAGTCGAGCAGAGCTCTATTACAATAATCTCGAAGCTAGGTTTCTCATACCCTCGACTCCTATTTATACTAAATATGTCTATCAAAAGAAGCATCTAGAGGAAGATCCTTCTAGAAGTGAAAGCTTCTATTAGGTCTTCTTACATTCAACTTATTCTATTTTATTGCAAGGCCTTATTAATATTGACCTTTATTACATACGAATATATTTTTCTACCTATGTGCAGGTTAGGACCCTAACATGTCCTCCCCCTTAAAAACAACCTTGTCCTCAAGGCTTGAGATGTGGAAATTGTTGCAGAATGGTAGTTGGTTCCCAAGTGGCATCTGTTGGAGTTGTATCTTTCCACTGGATTAACACTTCCTTGATGGTTCTCTGACGCAGGCGATGCTCACGCTGGTCCAAAATGGCTTGTGGTTGTAGCCAAATGGATCCTTCTTCGACTAACTCCGGAAGGTTGGTTTGAATTTGGCACTTAGTTCCGATCACCTTCTTTAAGCAAGAAACATGAAAAACGGGATGTAGCTTCGAATGACTGGCAAAGCTAACTGATAGGCCACCTATCCCACACACTTGAGAACTGTATAAGGACCATAAAATTTGGGTGCTAGCTTCTAACAATGCTCGACCTTGAGGGAATTATGATTGTAAGGTTGCAGGCGAAGAAACACCTGATCCCCTTCAAATTGACGTTCAGAGTGACCTTGATCTGCTTGTTGCTTCATGCGATTCTGTGCCATGACCAAATTCTCTTTGAGGGTACATAGAATAGCCTCTCGAACTGTAAGTGTTTGGTCAACCGCCTGGACCTTCGAGACACCAGGTAAGTATGAGACAACTGAAGGTGGATTCTGTCCATATACTGCTTCAAAAGGAGTCATGCGTGTAGCTGTATGGTATGAAGTGTTGTACCACCATTCAGTTAGGGGTAACCATTAAGCCCACTGATTTTGATTTTCTGAGGCAAAACACCTCAAATAAGTTTCCAAACACTTGTTGACAAATTCTGTTTGACCATCAGTCTGGGGATGATAAGTTGTACTGAGATGCAATTGGGTGCCTTGTAGCTTGAACAATTCTTGCCAAAAATTGCTTGTGAAAGTTGGGTCGCGATCAGAAACAATAGAGTGTGGCATGCCATGAAGCTTGAAGACCTGATCCATGAAAATTTGAGCCACCGTGGATGTTGTAAACAGGTGTTGAAGAACGCAGAAATGAGCATACTTGGAAAGGCGATCAACAACCACCATGATGACTGATTTATTTCACGATTTGGGTAAGTCTGTAATAAAATCCATAGAGATGTCCTTCCAAATAGCAGGTGGAATCGGGAGCGGTTGTAGTGTGCCTATTGAAACACATCACATTCGGCGACAAAATTATGAATGTCTTGTTTCATACCATCCCAGAAAAAAGAACGTTTGACCCTGTCATAGGTTTTGGTGAACCCGGAGTGCCCCGCTATCGATGTAGCATGAAGCTCAGAAAGTAACATGGATTTAAGCTTTGATTGTTTACTTAAATACAAACAGCCTTTGTATCGAAGCTCATCATGGAGCCAAGAGTACCCTGGGGGAGCTGGAGCACTCGACTGCAATTGTTGGATAAACTGCAAACTGTTGGGATCTTGTAGCCATTCCTGGCGAATGGCTTGGAGCCAATTTGGTACAATGAAGGAAAGAGAAAAAAGGGATCCTTCATCTTCACATTTGCGAGAAAGTGCATTTGCAACCACATTTTCTTTGCCTTTCTTGTAAATGATCTCATAATCATAGCCAAATAGCTTAGTTATCCATTTTTGTTGTTTCGGGGATGAAATGCGTTGTTCCAAAAAATACTTGAGGCTTTGATGGTCTGTCTTAATTTGGAAGCGTTGCCCCAATAGATAAGGGCACCACAAATCAACGACATGCAGAATAGCCAACATTTCCTTTTCATAGATAGATTTGCCCAGATTTCTTTCAGATGGTTGCTTTCTGGTAAAGGCCAAAGGCCGACCCTCTTGCATAAGGACAACACCAATTCCTTTCCCTGAAGCATCACATTCCAAGACAAAAGTTTTTGTGAAATCAGGAAGGGCCAGGACTGGGGTGGTGCACATGGCCATATTCAAGGTTTGAAAAGCTTGAGCAACAGCTGGAGTCCAAGTGAAAGAGTTCTTTTTTAGGAGAGCAATGAGAGGTGCTACAATCTTTCCGTAATTCTTAACAAACTTGTGATAATAACCTGTTAAGCCCAGAAATCCGCGCAAGCTTTTGAGAGTCTTTGGATGAGGCCAGTCTTGCATAGCTTCAATCTTGTTAGGATCCACCCTAACGCCATCCTTGCCAACCAGATGACCCAAGTACTCTACTTCTGAGGCGCCAAAAGCACATTTAGACTGTTTCAGGAAAAGTTGGTGTTGAGAGAGTAGATGGAGAACTTGATCCACATGAGAAAGATGTTATGTTCAGGTCTTGCTATAGATGAGGATATCATCAAAGAAAACTAAGACAAAATGATGGAGAAAAGGACGGAAGATATGATTCATGAGGCTTTGGAAGGTGGAGGGGGCATTACACAAGCCAAAGGGCATGACCAAAAACTCACAGTGGCCCTCATGAGTTCTAAAGGAAGTCTTGGGAATGTATGCCTCTTTCATACGTATCTGGTGGTAGCTCGAATGAAGATCAAGTTTAGTAAATAATTGGGCGCCACTCAGTTCATCCAAGAGGTCATCAATGACAGCAATGGGAAATTTGTCTTTAATGGTAAGTTTGTTGAGGGCACAGAAGTTAGGACACATTTGCTAAGAACCTTATTTCTTCAGGACCATGACCACAGGAGAAGAGTAGGGGCTCGTACTACGGTGGATAATTCCTGCATTAAGGAGTTCTTGGACCTTTTTCTCAATTTCATTTTTTTGGGAAAAGGGGTGACGATAAAGACAGATATTGAGAGGAAGGCTTCCGGGTACAAGGGGAATGGAATGATCATGAACACCACGTGAAGGAGGGAGTCCCTGGGGAGTGGAAAAGACTACTTGATGTTTAGAAAGGATGGCTTGGAGGTTTTGCGGCACCGAGGGTGTTTCTATTGCTTGTATGGCATGGAGTTGAGAAATAACACCATAATGACCCTTTTTGAGCAGCTTTTCCATGTGATGGGAACTAATGATCTCAAGTGAATCGGTGGTGATGCCTTGGAACTTATATTGGTGGCCCTCCTGGTCAAATTGCATGGTTAATTCCTTAAAATCAATGAGAATGGGACCCAAAGTCCTTAGCCAGTCTGCACCCAACACAATGTCACAACCGCCCATGTCGATAGCAAACATATGAGATTTCAGGTGGTAGTCACTAATTTGGAGACGCACATTTTCACAATGCCCTCCACATTTCATGGAGCCACCATTGGCAAACATGATTTGGAAATTATTGACGACATGGATGTAGCAATTGTTAGCAACATTTCTTGTATAGGGGTATTCTCCTCGATGGTTTGGACCTTGGAGTGGTAAATGCAAAATAGTGGGTTGAAAAACCCACTTATCTTAAGTTTTGGGCGCAAATGTGCATCCGTTAAGCAATGGGAAAATCTGTGCGGCCGAGATTTGCGCCCCCATATCTATGGTCTAGGGTGGATTCCGGAGCCCCCTCGCCATTCTACTTTTAAGGCGGAGGGGGGGGGTCCGGAATTGAGCGCGCAAGTTTGAGTGGCTAAGATTTGGGCGCTTGGATCTACGGCTGAGAATGGATTCCGGATCCCCCCCGCTATTCTGCCTTTAATAAAGGGGGGGGGGGGTCCGGAATTGATGGTTTAAAGAGAGCGCCCTTTTGTCACATCTCCTACTCCCTCCGCTTACCGCCTTCCGTCGTGTGTCTTCCCCTGTCACATATCCCTCTCCTCTTCTACCTTTCGCTACCACATACCCGTCCTCCACTCTCCCCGTTGTCATGTTCCTTTTCCCCTTAGACCCGCTTACCCTCTAACACCTGTACCTCCATACTCCACACCACTTCCACTTGTGTTGTGTCCTCAATCCCCAACCTGTCGCATTGTGGCCTCATTGTCACCTTCTCGCGGTACATCACCTCATCATCTGGTGTCACAGCCTTCGTTTCTTCACCACCTAGTGCTTCCACCTCAACACCTCTCGTCTCACCCTCATACACGTCCTCCATAGGGGTCCCCTCACAGCAGTCCAACGAAGCAGCATCCAAAGAAAAGCTGCCACGTCATTGACCGAGGCCATTCCCAATCCCAAGGAAGCAGTTATTGTGGTAGTTGATGGTGGTTGAAGGTCATCTTCTTCCATAAATAGAAGGCCAGGAAAGGACCAAGCGTAGAGGCAAACTGACAATCCATCCTGACAGAGATTGTGTCTGACAAACGATTGCATGGGCAGTCTACCCAACGTCTGCATGTGCCGCCTGACAGAGCAGCTCCTCAATGTCAAGCATTGAATTCATGATATGATCGCACCTTCAGCGCCTGACTCAGCTCCAAGTATATGTAGGCATTTTTTCCATTTTGTTTAGTATCGATGGTTGAGCTTAGCTCACGACTGTAAAGTTTCTGAGGAATCTTTGGTTATGTATTTTGATTTGAGACTGTCAAATAAATGGAAGTCAACTTCTCTTTCTTTTTATTTTGTTTGTTAGTTGTTTAAAACACTCAGAATTGGAGGATCCAGTCGAGGGTTGCATATTGTAGGATGACGTATGTTTGGTCACTGCAATCTCTACACCAGTCTTAAGCAGTCTCCCACGTGGTCTTTTTCATCTTGCACTGAATGCTTCAGAATTGGAGGATCCAGTCGAATGGTTGTGGCTGCATAGTATGATAGGTTTGGTCAGTGTGCAGTTATCACTGTGTCGTTTTGGCGCATTTCAGTGTCTTGTTTTTCTTTCCAGAGTTGTTGGAAGGCTTGATGCCTAGAGAAGTCTCCTGCTTTTTCTCCCTAGTCTTCCCTCTAATATCACTTTAACTCAAATTCCTGACTGAAGTTAGTTCTGGCCCTCACTTCCCTGTGCATTTCTGGCCTAGTTTTCTGATTTAAATGATTCTATCCTGAGTTTACTCCCATCCGATCACCCCTTTAAAAAAATTCGTGACAATAAACTGGTGGGCGTCGGGCTCTGCTCCTGCTGCAATCCAAGAGTGACTTTCGTCGCCAACATTTCTGGCGCCGTTGCTGGGGACGAAGTTGAAAATTTTCCCCGGGATTGAACGACATTGAGCCTCTGATTCTAAAGGTGCATCAGGCATCAGAGCCCTTAAATATTGCTACTGTGCACCTGGTGACTCCTCTGTGGCAACTCCAAGGTTTCCACATTGTTGTTTCAGTTGTGGCTACTTTAGCACGCCTAAAAGCTGACCCAGAGGAGCTTTCTCGAGAAGGTTTCAACAGCTACTTTCTCAGCCTGAGAAGCTTCTTGGGGTAATGACAACGTTAATATCTGGCCTTTGATGGTGAACAAGGACCAGGCACATTCAAAGATGTAAATATTTCACCTGGCGACTCCATGATTCAAGGATCAATCAGCGACTCCACTGGTTCGATATGGAGAAAATCCTTGCTCGGAGGTTTTCTCCTTTTAATTTTTCTGCTATTCCCGGTTTTCCTAATGATGTCCCTTCTCCGGATGAATGGGGCGATTATTTGCCCAAATTTAGAGAGCGTAAGGAGGACAACCCTACTTAGCATCTATGTGAGTTTCATGAACTTGTGCATCAGTGGGAGATACATCATGAGGATGTATTATTGAAAATGTTCATGTTCTTGTTAGCAGGGGATGCTCGTAAATGGTATCATTCTTTACCCCCTTCTAGCATTTCTTCACTTGTAGAATTTCATGCAGCTTTCACCGCCTATTTTTAGAAGCTTTATCCCTTTGAGTTAATTTTTCATAATTTTTGTGAGGGATACAACAACTGTATACGAGATAGAGTTGCTTCTTATGTAGGTTGTGAGGATGATCCTGATGACTTGGATCATAAATCAGTCCTTTCACATCCCCATTAGTCTGCATCATAGGAAGGTTATGAGAGTGATGAAGACCCTTAGGAGGAGGAAGATGCTTTGGGTGAAGTTAGGGAACTAATAAAATCTCTCTCTGCCCAACTAGATAGGTGGGAAGTTGAACAATGTACAGAGGAGTTTCCAGTCCTTGAGGCAGATGTTCTTGGCGGCTCTTTTGAAGAGGATATTGAAGATTTCATAGCCGTAGAGACATTAGTTTATGCCCCTGAGGAGCCCGTTGTCTCAGATTTAAAGGAATAAGCCATTGTGGAAGAGGACTGTTCTCTTTTTCTTCAAAAGATTTCCCATGATGTATTTACATTTGGGATTGAAAGGGAGAATCTGGAGATCGTTCCTTTTTTACAAGATGAAGAAGTTTGGTGCTCACCCAGCTTTAATGACTATTCAGTTGAGGAGCAACAGAGCCCCACATCACAGATTGATGACCTGGGTAGCAGTCAGCCCGTGTATGACAACTATGAATCAAGTTCTGAGCTAGACACCCAGAACTTCCAAGAGAAGACTGCAGAGCCTTCTCCTCTATACACAAATGAAAGACATTGCAAGGAAATCATCCCCCCTGAGCAGCAGATTGAAAAGCAGAGCTTTCCCACAGGTCCTATCTACGATGATTATGACTCTGACCCTTGGGAGAGCCAAGAAGAGGAACCAGAAGAACCAGAGGAGCAATCGAAGATGCAATTTACAGATTGCGCATAGCCAATTAGCAAGCAGCCACCGCCTGAGATATTTCAACCTACGTCAGTTGTCCACCCACCTGACCTTACCATAGATATTCAACCACACATCCACAACTGTGTAGCAGAGGAGGTTGCATGTCGCCAATTTTCTGGAGTTTTCCACTGGTCCTATGATCCTATGAAGGAATACATGGAGTTGCATTTCCTTCACAAATTGGAGCCACCCTATTTCATCTCAACTTCAGCCTGTAAGGAGGAGTTGAAGAGTGTAACCGTTCTGTTGTCACGGTTACACCACTTGTTTGTAATCATTGACAGAAGGAAGGAGCTTCCATTCAGGAAGTTACTTGATTGGCTATGGTGGAAATTTTGTTTCACCTAGCCCCATGTACAAAGTATATTAGTATTAGGACTGTACATAAATAATCTCCTTTGAGCATGTATCTTTATTTTGTTTTTCTTTTACTTTTCGGCCTATATTTTCAGCAGGGTGTTTCGCCAGACTCCATAGCCCAACAGTAAGGCACTGGAACTGCGGAATGAGTTCTTATTGCATCTCAGGGACAACTCTATCCCCCATGGAGCTTAATGTTAGCAACATTTCTTGTATAGGGGTATTCTCCTCGATGGTTTGGACCTTGGAGGGGTAAATGCAAAACAGTGGGTTGAAAAAAACACTTATCCTAAATTTCGGTCACAAATGCGCATCCGTTAAGCATCGGGAAAATCTATGTGGTCGGGATCTACGCACCCAGATCTACGGTCAAGGGTGGATTATGGGCCCCCCTCTCCATTCTACCTTTAAGGTGGAGGGGGGGGTCCGGAATTGAGCACGCAAGTTTGAGCGGCTAAGATTCGGGCGCCTGGATCTGCGACTGAGAATGGATTCTGGATCCCCCCCGCTATTCTGCCTTTAATAAGGGGAGGGGGGGGGTCTAGAATTGACTTTTTAAAGAGGGCCCCCTTTTTTCACATCTTCTACTCCCTCCGCTTACCACCTTCTGCCATGTGTCTTGCCCTGTCACATCTCCCGCTTCTCTTCTACCTTTCGCTACCACATACCCGTCCTCCACTCTCCCCGTTGTCATGTTACTTTTCCCCTTAGACCCTCTTACCCTCTAACACCTGTACCTCCATACTCCATGCCATTTCCACTTGTGTTGTTTCCTCAGTCCCCAACCTGTCGCATTGTGGCCTCATTGTCACCTTCTCGCGGTACATCGCCTCATCATCTGGTGTCACAACCTCTGTTTCTTCGCCACCTAGTGCTTCCACCTCAGCACCTCTCGTCTCACCCTCATCCACGTCCTCCATAGGGGTCCCCTCACAACAATCCAATGAAGCAGCATCCAAAGAAAAGCCACCACGTCGTTGACCGAGGCCATTCCCAATCCCAAGGAAGCAGTTATTGTGGTAGTTGATGGTGGTTGAACATCGTCTTCTTCCATAAATAGAAGGCCAGGAAAGGACCAAGTGTAGAGGCGGACTGACAGTCCATCCTGACATAGATTGTGTTTGACAAACGACTGCATGGGCAGTCTGCCCAACGTTTGCATGTGTCGCCTGACAAAGAAGCTCCTCAACGTCAAGCATTGAATTCATGATATGATCGCACCTTCAGTGCCCGAGTTAGCTCCAAGTATATGTAGGCATTTTTTCCATTTTGTTTAGTATCGATGGTTGAGCTTAGCTCTCGACTGTAAAGTTTCTGAGGAAGCTCTGGTTATGTATTTTGATTTGAGACTGTCAAATTAATAGAAGTTAGCTTCTCTTTCTTTTTATTTTGTTTGTTAGTTGTTTAAAACACTCGGAATTGGAGGATCCAGTCGAGGGTCGCATATTGTAGGATGACGTATGGTTGGTCACTGCAATCTCTGCACCAGTCTTAAGCAGTCTCCCACGTGGTCTTTTTCAGCTTGCACTGAATGATTCGGAATTGGAGGATCCAGTCGAATGGTTGTGGCTGCACAGTATGATAGGTTTGGTCAGTGTGCAGTTATCACTGTGTCGTTTAGGTGCATTTCAATGTCTTTTTTTTCTTTCTCGAGTTGCTGGAAGGCTTGATGCCCAGAGTAGTCTCCTCCTTTTTCTCCCTAGTCTTCCCTCTAATCTTGCTTTAACTCAAATTCCTGACTGAAGTTGGTTCTGGCCCTCACTTCCTTGTGCATTTTTGGCCTAGTTTTATGAGTTAAATGATTATGTCCTGAGTTTACTCCCATCTGATCACCCCTTTAAACAAATTTGTGACAATAAATTAATGGGCGTTGGGCTCTACTCCTGCTGCAATCCAGGAGTGACTTTCGTCGCCAACAGTAATGAGTTTCTTGGGCAATGCGGCGATGAACAAAATTATGGGTGCTTCCACTATCAACCAGAATGATGACCTTCCGATGCTTGATGTAACCGATTAGCTTGAGGGTTTGGGGAGCGGAGAAGCCAATGAGAGCATTGAGGGAAATGGCCAGTTCTACTTCGGGAGGGTCTGAGGGAGGGGTTATGTCGGGGGTTTCAGGTGACTCAGACACAAGGGGAGTTTCAATATCATCTTCCAAAATATCCTCGGAGATGGCCATAAACAACTTTTGTTCCTTACACTTGTGGCCTGAGAAATATTTGTCATCACAATTATAACAAAGGCCTTTGAGTTGGCATTCATCCATTGAAGCCTTGGACAATTTTTGGATCTTTAGTGGAGCGGAGGGAGTAGTGGGATTTACTAGTTTAGGGCGAGAGATAAAGGTGGGTTTCCAGCTTTGAGAAGATACAACATGTTGTGCTTATTTATCTCTTTTAGTAGCCTCCACCCAAATCTGAGGCCGAGCCATGAGGACATGGGCCCGAATCCCATCCTTGAGGCCACTGATAAAACATTCTCGGAAAAAGGCATCAGACATTCCCTCTATCCGAAAAGCCAGGCGCTAAAAGGCAGTTATAAAGTCTTCCACTGTTCCTGATTGTTTCAACTTTGTTAAACGGCCCAAATGGTTGGTGTCAGTGTCAAAGCGTTCATAAAGCTCTGCCACAAAGTGTGTCGAAGCAATATACCCTTGACAAGAATTTTTTCTCCATTGCCACCATTGCCAACGTTCTTGATCTAGATGGAGAACACCATATCGGAGTTTGGCCAAGTCATTTGTACTGTCATATAAAGAGAAGTAATTTTCCATTTGGGTTACCCAACCAGTGGGGTCTGAGCCATCAGATTTGGTCACATCCCTTTTAGAGTGAAGACTGACTGGAAAGAACTTTAGGTTTTCTTAGTAACTTTTCTGGATCTGGAACTGCTGCAACAGGATCTGGATCTGGATTTTTCCTTGTTACTGGTCTCTTATTAGATGATGAAGAATTTATAGGAGTTTTAGGTCCTTTACATTCTCTTTTCGGAGCCAAAATTACCACAGAGGAGTCGCCAGGTGAATAACCACAGTCTTAAATAATGTCCAAATCTTATTCACCACCAAGATTTGAATGAAACTTGTTGTTTCCCCAGGGAAGATCTCTTTGTTTCTACGTCCCTGGAAACGGCGCCAAAAATGTTAGTCCCTAAAGTTTCACTCGACTGCTAAGGGCAACCTAGGGCATCAATGATTTATTGAAAAATCGTTTTTAGGGTTTTATGATTGGGTTTTTTGAGTAAGGTGGTTTGAAACTGGTTTCAAGGTAACAACACAATATGAAAAACAAGATTAAAACATAGTATATCCCATTGACTGAATAATAGGTAAACACAAAGATGGATTAAACCAATTAAGAAAAAGGAAGGTGAAGCGTTCAATTTGTCAACTTCGCCAGAATTCTTGCCTCAAAATATCATAAAGAAACAAGATGTTCAGCTTGATATCCAACTTGAAAAAGAATCTTTACAGTAAAATTTCCACTATATAAATAATCAGTCAAGAATCAAAAAGCATTGCAATTTCGAATAATGAATTCAAGCATGAATAAAGAAATAATAGAATAGAAAAAGAGGGTCTAACCATCCATATGCCTTTTCTATTAAGTGTCAAATTGAACATAAATGCCTTTACAATGTGCTTCACAAAAAGGTCCCTTGGGTCTCCAATTTCTCGACCTGAACATGGTCTTTCTTCTGTCTATTTAAACCATCTATCAAATTTTTAGATCCTATCATCTAGTATATCCTTTAATGACTAGATTCGAATAGTATCTAACTACTAAGGTAGTTCACTCAAAAAGAGCTTCTACAACCCCAAAATAGATCACATCTCAAAAACTTGATATAGAAAATATTGCCAACATTACATTTGACTCTACAAAATAGGAATTTTATTTGATTCTGTAAAACAGATCGAGGTCTTAGCATTTCACTGACCAAAAACGAGTAGGCTTTGCCATATTTCTTGGAAAACATTTAAACATGATTGTAACAAATTTCCATGTTACCTTTAAGATATAATCACAGCAGTGGCTTTGGCCTTTTTCTATTTGAGCTTAGTGGTAAGCATGACATTGTGCCAATAGAGCCTGAAATTAATCTCCATGATTTCTTTGAGTAATTCCCTTTGCTCTTTCTTCTTCCTTTTAAAGCCTTGAATCCTTTCTTGTTGGTGAGCATTCCATTGTTCTATCTGCGCCTTCTCCTTCTTTAATTGTCTTATTGTTTTCTGAAACTCCTTGATCCTTTCTTTATCAGTTCTAATTTTAATTCTGAATCCTGAGCATTCTTCAAAAGGTGCAGGTTCATTCAGGTTTAAGGCAACGCTGGGTTCCTTGGATTTAACTTGGTACTTTGAGACTAATTCCAATCTATGATCTTCCTCAGAACTTGTTAAATCTATAGCTTCAGTCACATCTGGTATGCGATCTGAGTCTTCAAAGTAATCCCATTTATCTTCAAGGGTTTCACTGATACCTTTAGCCATCTCCTTAGCTTTTGCCAATCTAGTTGAAGCTCTCATTACAGGACCTGTAGGTGGTGTAAGTAGTCTTTTTCCTTTGCTGACAGATTTCTTGGGGAATGGAGTCCTTTTTTCCCTTTTCCTGGTGCTTGCTTCAACATCCTCGGAATCATCTTCTATGATTATGAAGTTTTCTTCTTTGATTGACAGATTGAACATTGCCTTTGACTTCAGTCTATACTTTTTGGTGACCCTAGTATAATTTCTTTTAGGTTTCTGTGATACAGACACACCTTTAACCTTTTTCCCTTTGGTTGCAGCACCCCTTTTGCTGGTTGATGGCATTTCAAGATTGACTGTAGTTTGAGCATCAAGCTCATTATCTGAATCTTTTTCCCCTTTAACATCTTCCTTAGAAAACATTTCAATTTCGGGCTCCCACCTAGGTATTTTACTTCTGCTCCTCCTGGTCACCTTGATATCAGAAAACTCTTCTTTCACAAGGGTTTCATCAAAAATATCTCGGCTCTATGTAATGGTCTTCCTCCCTCTGCCATTCTTCTGCTTATTCGACTGAGTGATAGGGTTTAAAGATTGTGTGATCCAGCTCCAGGGATTTTGTAATTTGCTCAAAGTAGACATGACTAGGGTTTTTATCAGGACTGGATGGAACAAACTGCTTTTAGCATTGGTAGAGAGTGACTGCACTCTTTTTGACATTTTTGTCAAGCTTTTGAGCAGAAAATAAGGGAGATTTAATGGGTAATCACCATTTAAATGCATTAGTATCCTGATATGGTAGATATAGACCAGTGAAAACCTTCCTTTGCAGGTGATATACCTGTGAATCATGACCAGAGTTGTGTGCCATTCGGGTCGAATCCAGCTACGAGGTATTCCCCTTCTCCAATCCGGATTTTGCTTATCTAGAAGGAGGAATTGGTTTACAAATTCTGTGATCACATGTTCTTTCTTCCACCATCTTTCTCCTCCAACCACGAGCCTACAAGCCTTTGCAATAGTCTGTTCTATCACTAGCATCAACATCTTACCGATTTCGACCTCATGACCATCGAAATTCAGAGCGAACTCCATGGAGACCTGCTCATCATAACCCTGAAAAGTGGTGAGGAATTCATACCACCCAGTGTCTCTGAACCTTTGAGCCATGTGAGTATAGGATTCAAGAAGTTCGGCACCCTCTGGTTCTATTCTGACAACCTGTCCGCTCCTCTTTGGCGCCATCAAAACATAATTCTGCAACTGGCGCCCTCTGGTTCCAAATTTGCCACCTGCAATTGTTAGCGTATACCGTTCCTTCGAGTGGATACCTACATTCCTCACTGCAAGCCTGAATTCAACAAACTCGAACAGGTAAGATATAACGATCATCAAGAAAAAGGGTGATTTGAAATGAATCTTGCACGAGTACACAACAATCGGATTCTGAAACGGTTGAATTTGCAAATAATTTCCAAGATTTCGTGGGTGCATGCGAACTCTCAACCCATGATTTGTGTCATCATAACAAAATCGGGATGGCAGGCGCGTATCATGGCATGATTGTTTGGCACTACGAGAATAGGCTTTTTCCCGTAGCGTTATTAATGACTTTAGCAAAAATTTGAAAATTTGAAATTCAAAGAGGCATATAAGGAGACACCTCAATTTTAAACTGTGTGCTTTCAAAATCAAAATTAAATAAACTATCCCAAAATTGTAATGCAAACCAAAAGATACCAAAACAAAAATTGAAAACAACTAGAAATAAAAATTGAAGTGCGGGTAAGGAAAACTTAGGATAAGGGTTTCTCACTAAACCAAGACAAAATTAGAGACTAACATTGGCTCCTTCTGGGTATGGAGTTTTGATAATAAACTCCAAGAACTGCACACCATTGCCTTTCCTTTATCTCTGATTCACTAATTCCCTTGCAACTGTCAGTCTTTTATTCTCAGCATAACTGTAAAAACAAGTCCATTGGGTATATGGAGTCTTTATTCAAACCTGATGAGCCCTTAGAGAAAATAGTTCTTCAAGAACCTCCCATTCACTGGGCCCCTAGAAATTTCAGTGTTGTCTAAATTATGTAGGCAAAAAGTGTTATTGTTCATTACCTTGGCTATCCTGAAAGGACCATACCATAGATTATCGAACTTTCCATGTTTTGATTTATCCTCTCTCCCGGCGTCCCGTCTTAACACCAAATCCCCTTCATTAAAAATATCTTTCTTAGTTCCCTTATCGAATGTAGCCTTGATTTTTCTATGACGAGCAACACCTTTCTGATTAATCTATTCTCTGACCTGTTGAACTTCAATGATCTGAAAAAATCTTCTTTGGACATCATTGGGTTCCTCTAGTTCTTCTTGCAGAAACTTTAAAACAGGTAGGCCCAATTGAGTTGGAAGGATTTATTCTGTCCCATATACCATCTGTAAGGGAGATGTCCCAATATACTTCTTGTTGCTGATACGATCAGCCCAAAGAGCAAACTTTAACTTGGAATCCCATGCTTTTTTATTTTCTGCCAGTAATTTTTTGATAATTCTTATCAGAGTCTTATTGGAAGATTCGGCCAATCCATTCCCTTGGGGGTAGTAGGGAGTAGAATGAACCAATTTGATACTATACTTTTTGTATAATTCAATCATGGAATTTTATTTAAAGGCTCGTGCATTATCAGTGACCAGTTTTTTAGGACAGCCAAACCTGGAAAAAATATATCCTTCTAGAAATTCCATCATTACCTTGTCTGTTGTATTCCGAGTCGGAATTGTTTCAATCCACTTCGTAAAATAATCTATAGCTGTAAGAATCCATCTATGTTTTCATGAGGATGCCAGATTAATCTCTCCAATGAAATTTAATCCTCACTGTTGAAATGGTCCATGGGCGATGATTGGTTTCAGAGGCAGAGATATAAGTTTATGCTTTCCAACAAATTTCTGACAAGGTTCACATGCCCTGACCTGAGAAAAAATATCTGAGAATAGAACTAGCCAGTAATAGTCTACTCTAAGAATTTTGAAGGCCATAGCCTTCCAATGATGATATCCTCTGCAGACACCATGATGCAGATCTTGAAAGATTTGTTTAGCTTCCCTTTCGTCCACACATCTCAATAGAAAACCGTTGGGATCCTTCCAAAACAGGGTCTGATCAACAATACAGTACTTTACAGCTCTCAATTTTAATGATCTGAATTTTGATTTATCCAACTCTGGGGGAGATTGAAAATTCAACAGAAAAAATATGATATCTTTGTACCATTTTGAAGAAGCATACTTATTGTTTATCTGTAAGTCTGTTTCTTCAATCTGGACAGAAGAGTCCTGTGTCATGTCTGAAAGATGATATAACCCAATTGCTTTGCAATTAGACTCTGTCATTAATTTAGCGAGGCCTTGTCCCTTTATCATTCGAGTAGGCTTTATGGTGAGATCGTACTCCAGGATTTTGGTTATCCATTTCCCACGCTTTCCTTCACAATCTGGCTGAACCAATATCTCTTTGACTACACTGCTTGGGACATAAGCTGTAATTTTAGATTGAAGAACATATACTCTGAATGATTTTAATTCCTTTACCAAGGCGTAGGCCTTTTTTTCTATTAAATCATACTTCAATTCAGAGTCCCTGAGAGTTTTTCTAAAAAAGGAGATAGGTTGCTCATGGCCTTGCTCATTTCTTTGTAGAGGAACAATAGCTACGGTATTTTCTGATGCAAATGAAAATATTATGAATTCTTTGGAATAATCTGGGCTTATTAGAACAGGTGCCTGAACAATATCTTATTTGATCCTTTCAAAGGCTTCTCTTGCTTCCAGTATCCACTTAATTTTTGCATCCTTTTTCAACATGTCGGTGATGTACTTGACAATTTCTGCAAAGTTAGGTATAAATCTCTTTAAAAAAATAATTTTACCAATGAATGACTGAATGGACTTTTTATTTCTCGGAATGTCGATTAGTTGAATAGCCTTTACCCTTTTTGGATCTATTTTAATCCCTTCAGGCGAGACGATATGTCCTAGAAGCTTTCCTTCCTCCATGGCAAAATGTGACTTTTTGGGATTAAGTGAAATGCCATACCTCCTGTATTTCTTAAAGGTCTGCTTCAAGTGATGAAAATGTTCTTCATCATATGCTGAAAATATAGTGATGTCATCAAGGTAAATAACCACAAATCTATCTTTCTCTCCAATGAAAGCGATGTCCATAGCCCTTTGAAATGTAGCTCCGGCGTTCATCAGCCTGAAAGGCATCTTTTCGTACATAAAGGTGCCCCAGGGAGTGGTAAAAGTTGTTTTCTTTTTGTCCTCTTCCATTACCGATATTTGATTGTACCCTGAATATCCATCAAGCATAGAGATTATCTTTATGCCGACAACTCTTTGTAAGATAAAATCCATTTTTGGTAATGGATAATTGTCTTTTAGAGAGCACATGTTTAGATTCTGGAAGTCTACACAGAGCCTTATCTATCCGTTCTTTTTTCTAATGGGTACAAGGTTTGCTACCCATTCTGAGTATCTTAGTGGGACTATGATTTTTGCTTCCAGCAGCCTCTTCAACTCTCTTTCTATTATTGGTAACAACAAAGGATTAAATTGCCTGAACTTTTGTTTAACAGGTTTTGACCCAAGTTTCAGAGGAATTTTGTGTTGAATAATCTCTGTATCGAACACCTTCAGATCTTCATAAGACCATGCAAAAATGTTTGAATAATGTTTCATTAATTCAACATATGCTTCTTTCTGTTTTTGTGACAGCTTCCTGGATATCTTTACTAACCTGGGATTTGCATCTAAACTAATGTCACAGTCTACCACATCTGTTTCTTTTGTTTGGATAACATCCTTCCTGGAAACATCATTATGATCGAACAACCTTTCTAGTGGAACCAAACTCTTGGGCAAATGGTTTGTCTTCAGGTCAATGATTTTGTGGCCATCAATTTTATCTTGAAGGACTTCTTCATCATATATTTCTGCTTCTGCATCTTCACCATCTTGATCAATTGAAATGGTAGAAAACTCTTCAATAGTTTTCAAAAATCTTTGAATTTCCTCATCATCTTTAAAAACCTGCCAATGCTTTAGATTATCCGGTATTGAAGGTCTGTTTCTAACTTCAACTTCAAACTTCAGATTATGAAACATCGGCGTTTTAAAGCTGCTAGCTACCAGTGCCAAAGAGTCGGCCTGTTGATTCAAATTTCGGTGTACAAAAGTTATATTAAATGCCGAAAAGAAATTATCCACATAGTCCCACACCTCATTTATGTATTGTTTTAACCTTTGTTGTTTGGTTTGTTATATATTCTTGATCTGGTGAATAATAAGTTCTAAGTCTCCAAAAATAGACAACTTATCTATTCCTATATCTCTGGCATCTTTCAAACCCAACAATATTCACTGATGTTATTGGTGGTGTCAAATTCAAGTTTATATGACATGGGGATAACTTCCTTGGAAGGGGAAATAAAAACAATACCATCTCCAGAACCTTCTTTAGAACATGCCCCGTCAAAATACATTTTCCAAACAAAACTGTCTTTACTGTCTCCCACGGCAGTTGTTGACTTTCTGACTGATACTTCTGCCATTTCCTCACTCATATGAAAAATAGAAGAACCTAGATTATCTTCTACATCATATATTGGATGATTAGTGGGATTATTGTGATCACTTACCAAATAAGCCAATCTGACTTCTCTGTATAATCTTCGTTGTTCTCCACCAAAAACAGGTATGGTTGCATAGCTAAGGTCCATCTACAGACCTTCTTAGCCCAAGATCTTGAAAGAAGCATTCCAAATTTTGGTGGTATGTTAGCCACAATAACATCTAATACCACACTTTTCATAGGCAACTGGGAAAGAGTAACCACCACATCTTTCATAACTCCAAGGAATTTGACTTTCTTGGAGTCAAAAGAATATAGATCATGATACGGTCTAGTAATGTCCAACCCTAATTCTTCCATCACCACCTTAGGCATTACATTATGAGAGGCACCAGAGTCCATTAAGCAGTTGTGTAATATCTTGTCATGGATATTCAATGAAATGTAAAAAGGTGGAGAGGCATCAATTTTGTCTTCAATGTGAGGACCAATAGTTATAGCAGGGTTTTCATCCTCTAGATTAATTGTATCTGAAAAGGTGACCTGAGCTGGTGCTTGAAGAGCCTTGAAGACGGTCTTTCTGAAAGGTTATGTTTTCATGAGTTCTAATAATGGCACTGGAATCTTGATTTTGTTGATTTCATGTTCTAAATTAAAAATAGAAACATGTGTATCTGGTTCCTTTATGTCAGCAGTGCTATCTTTGGCAGGTTGCTTCAATGGTTGATCCACATGAATCTTGGGAACATCTTTGATAACCCGTGACTTAATTGGAGTGCTAGCCGTCTCTGTGGACACATGTGTATCTACTTTAGGTGCATTGGAACCAGATCTGAGATTGTATGTTTTCATTTCAGGTTCTTGCTGGACAATCTCATCTCCATCTCCTTCCTCAAACTGATTTGTGATCAAAGAATCTTCATAATCTTGCTGTGTCACATGTAGAGGAAGTGATTTTGAATCATTCAAATGAACTGTAGGATCTTCTTCTATATCATTCTCATCTTCCTCCTCATCTACTGCATTATTCTGAAAAGGAGGTAAAACTCTTTGGTCATCCTGGTTTTTCCTTTCTCTTGGTAAAATCTGAGGAACATTGTTTGGTCTTCTGAACTAATTTGGATTTCTGTAACCACCCTCCAGTACAGGTCTATTGGGATTTTTTTGTTCTATCTTCAACCTTTCCATTTCAGATGTCAAAGTTTTTAGCATCTTATCCATTTCATCCATTTTAGAATCAGATGTTGAATTGGAAGATGAAGGCAATTCTTCCTTTTTCTTTTTCCTTTCTCTATCATTTCTAGACTTCAATTTGTCTATTGCTAATATGTTAGATTCTACCTCAATAGCAGCATCTAGCATCATGATGAGGGTAGTGGTTCTTCTTTCCCTAAGCAACAAGGAAAATTCGGCATCAAATGCATTGGAAAAGGTGATTTTAGAGTATGTCTCTGAAGGTTTTATCTCCTCTGGAATTTTACCATACATCTGGTTGAACCTTTTGGTAAAATCAAGTATTGATTCACCTTGTTTCCTCCTTAAAGCACCAAATTCAGTGATGTAGTATAGAAAGTCCTTTTTGTCGGCCCAGTGTTTGAGAAAGGCATCATCTAAGGCTACGATATCAACTATTGAATTGGGAGGTAAACTCCTGAACCACTTTCTTGCTTCACCATTTAGACTTTGTACAAATAGTCTCATCCACACATCAGGATGCTCTACATTGAAATTATCTGCAAAACTATAAAAAGAACTCAAATGTTCTTCAGCAGTAAATGTTCCATCTCCATTGAATCTAGGCAAGTATCTCATATAATCATTTGGTGGAAAGGCATACATGACTTGTGGAAGAACCAGGGGAGCATACCTTGCTGCAACTATTTCGTCCATTATGTCTGCAGCCATATTGGCTATTTTTGGAGCTCTGAAAGTGAGTAAAATTGATGATGCAGCGGCGCCAAAAATGTTAGTCCCTTGTGTATCACAACTTATATGTTTTGACATTGAATCTTGATCTTTATCAAACAAGGATTTCTCCTCTTGACTATGATCAACTAATGGGGTGAGAAACAAAGGGTTCTCAAAAGAAAAATAGTGTGATCTGAAATCTTCGGATGAGATAAATTTAAGAGATGACGAAGATGTCTCGGGTTCTCTCTTAATATCTGTGTTGTGACCTGTTGAAGTTTCAATTACATGGAAGATGTCTAGATACTCTTGTTTAATGAGTTCAATGAGTAATTTCTTCTGCTCTAGATTTAATTCTGAAATAGTTGAAGGGAACGAAACTATATCAGACTCAACAATAGGTTTAATTTCACTTCTAGGTTTCAAATCTTCATTTGATTGAGTTTTGATGATTTCAGAGGATTCTGCTTGTGAATTTTCTGAAGAAAATTTTTCCTTTGAGAGTGAAGACTGACTGGAAAGAACTTTAGGTTTTCTTAGTAACTTTTATGTATCTGGAACTGCTGCAACAGGATCTGGATCTGGATTTTTCCTTGTTACTGGTCTCTTATTAGATGATGAAGAATTTATAGGAGTTTTAGGTCCTTTACCTTCTCTTTTCGGAGCCAGAATTACCACAGAGGAGTCGCCAGGTGAATAACCACAGTCTTAAATAATGTCCAAATCTTATCCACCACCAAGATTTGAATGAAACTTGTCGTTTCCACGGGGAAGATCTCTTCATTCTTCGTCCCCGGCAACGGCGCCAAAAATGTTAGTCCCTAAAGTTGCACTCGACTGCTAAGGGCAAGCTACGGTATCATTGATTTATTGCAAAAGCGTTTTGAGGGTTTTATGATTGGGTTTTTTGAGTAAGGTGGTTTGAAACTGGTTTCAAGGTAACAACACAATATGAAAAACAAGATTAAAACAGAGTATATCCCATTGACTGAATAATAGGTAAACACAAAGATGGATTAAACCAATTAAGAAAAAGGAAGGTGAAGCCTTCAATTTGTCAACTTCACCAGAATTCTTGCCTCAAAATATCATAAAGAAACAATATGTTCAGCTTGATATCCAACTTGAAAAATAATCTTTACAGTAAAATTTCCACTGTATAAATAATCAGTCAAGAATCAAAAAGCATTGCAATTTCGAATAATGAATTCAAGCATGAATAAAGAAATAACAGAATAGAAAAAGAGGGTCTAACCATCCATAT
>ML787278.1:102155-123308 GCA_009831015.1 Picea engelmannii | reverse complement strand
AGCTATGGCTTGTGGTTATTATCTATATGTGATGTTTATCAATGTATTTTTATGGTAAGATTGTGTTCCACATTAATACTTAATCTACTCTATTCTAGCTTTCCTTTCGGTTTAGATTAAGCTAGATTTCTTAAAGGATTCTTGTTTTTGCAATTTTTTAAGCTATAACATTCAAATAGCATTAATATGCATGAAGTGCAAGAAATGCAACTTTGTTAACCTTCCTCTTATTTTTTGCATTTAAAAAGTTTGACACTAATTGGTGTTATTGTGAAATATTTTTGGTTGTAAGTGCATGAGAGGTTTTTTGACATTTTTGTAAAAGCTTCACCCATCATCATCAAGTAACACAAGAAGATACAACTAAATATTGAAAATGAAGAGAGAGAAGCTCTATATATATATATATATATATATATATATATATATATAAGGTGTTGATGTTTGGATTTTAGGTGCATGCTTAATCATATGGTTGCAAAGTTAATGTAGGTCTAGTCTCTATTAATAATTTGGAACCCTATTCATAGCTATTGATGAGTTTCACCTTTTGAAAGCCCAGAGATAAAACTAAGAAATCAAAGAAGTCGTATTTTTCCAAAGAAGTCTTGCAAGTAAGAAGAGGCAACTTTAATTACTTTTATAGTTGTAGAAAGCTTTAGTATGTGCCTGCTAACAATAATGCCAAATAAATTGATGTCCTTGATAAATATGTGTTTCGATAATTACTAATTTACATAAAATTTTACATGATGTCTTTGTTATAGTAAATTTAAGTTGCTTATTGTCTTGATTAGGGAAAATCTTTACAAACTAAATAGTTCTATGAAAATGTGAAGGTCGGATTTTCATAATTAGAAAAGTAATGCATAGCGTGGTCAAAAACCACTTATATTTGAACATTAAAGTATCTAGGACTCAATTTAAACACAACCATCCTCCCATTACAAAGGGACATTGACATTTTATTAGGGTTAGTAGGGTTCATCGTCACCATTTAGGAATTTTTATACTTACAAAGTTAAAGAGTTTTTCCACCTTACTCCCAAACTTCTCCTAGCAATGTCTCTCAGCTTTCAAACTTCCTGTAACTGAACAGTGAAATGTATTGTAAAAAGTAACAAGGGAACCATGAATAATGCTTATTTGTTAGTAAAACATGATTATGTCTTAAGAAAACTTATATTTCTCGAGTTATATGCACCCCATGTACACAAAAACAATAAAAATGATTCAAACAAAACATGACTTGACTAAGTTATCAATATGTTACAATCTCCAACAACACAAAGGCCTCATAAAGTGGTATAGTGAATATTAAAATAAGAAGAAATAGGTTATATGCCCCCATGTTTGTAAGACAAAGCAATAAATCCAACCATATGTAATTAAGTAGGGGTCACAACTCCAAATGTCACAGTTCTAGAGATCAGAGTTCTAGAGGTCATAGTTCCAGAGGTCACAGTTCCAGAGTTCAAAGTTCCAAAGGGTGTAGTTCCACAGGTTATAGTTCTCGGGGTTACAATTCAATAGGTCATAGTTCTAGAGGGCATAGTTCCAGAGGTCATAGTTCCACATGTCACAGTTCCAGAGTTCAAAATGCCAAAGGGTGTAGTTCCAGAGGTCATAGTTCCACGGGTCATAGTTCCTGGGGTCACAGTTCAAGAGGGCATAGTTCCAGAGGTAATGGTTCCACAGGTCATAGTTCTTGGGGTCATAGTTCCAGAGGTCATAGTTCTAGAGGGTGTAGTTCTATAGGTCATAGTTCCAGTGTTCAAATTTATAAAGGGATTAGTTCCACAGGTCATAGTTCCTGGGGTCACAGTTTCGAAGGTCATAGTTCCAAAGGTCATAGTTCTTGGGGTCACAATTCCAGATGTCATAGTTCCAGACTTCATAGTTCCTGGGATCATAGTTCCAAAGGTCATGGTTCTAGAGGGCATAGTTCCAGAGGTCATAGTTCCAAGGGTAATAGTTCTAGACTTCAAAGTTCCAAAGGGCATAGTTCCATAGGTCATGTTTCCATGGGTCATAGTTCTAGAGGTCATAGTTCCATAGTTCATAGTTCCTAGGGTCATAATTCCAGAGGTCATAGTTCCATGGGTGTAGTTTCAGAGGTCAAAATTTCGTGGGTCATACTTCAAGGGGTCATAGTTCCAAATGGAGAAGTTCTATGGGTAATAGTTCATGGGGTAGCCGTGACCCCAGGAACTATGACCCGTGGAACTATTATCTCTCAAACTACGCGCCTCTGGAAATGTGGCCCCAAGAACCATGACCCGTGGAAGTATGACCTCTAGAAATACACCCTTTGGAACTTTGAACTTTGGAACTATGACATGTGGAATGAATTTTGGAACTATGACCTCTAGGACTGCGACCCCATAACTATGACCTGTGGAACTATGACCTCTAGAACTGTGACCCCAAAAACTATGACCTATGGAACTATGACCTTTGGAACTACACCCTTTGGAACTATGACCTTTGGAACTACACCCTTTGGAAATTTGAACTCTGGAACTATGGCCTATGGAATTGTGACCCTAGAAACTATGACCTATGGAACTATGACCCTAGGAACTATGAAGTGTGGAACTATGACCTTTAGAACTATATTGTTTGGAACTTTTAACTCTCTAACTATGACCTATGGAATGATCTCTGAAACTATGAATCCATGAACTATGACCTTTGTAATTGTAAACCCATGAACTATGACCCATGGAACTATGACCTCTAGAATTGTAACCCCATGAACTATGAAGCATGGAACTATGACCTCTGGAACCAAGCCCTTTGGAACTTTGAACTCTAGAACTATGACCTGTGGAACTATGACCTTTAGAAATAATCCCTCTAGAACTTTGACCTTTGGAACTATGACCCCTTGAACTATGAAGTGTGGGACAATGACCTCTAGAACTGTGACCACAGGAACTATGACCCGTGGAACTATTACCTATAGAACTATTCCCTCTAGAATTGTGACCCTAATAACTATGAATAATGAAACTATGACCTTTGGAACTATGCCCTTTGGAACTTTGACCTATAGACCTATGACCCATGGAACTATTACCTCTTGAACTACGCCCTCTGGAAATGTGACCCTAGGAACTATGACTATGGATCTATGACCTATGGAACTATGACCTTTGGAACCTTGAACTCTAGAACTATGACCTGTGGAACTATGACCCCAGGAACTATGACCTTTGGAACTATGACCTCTTGAATTGTGACCCTAGGAACTATGAAGTTTGGAACCATGACCTTTGGAACTGTGACCCTAGGAACTATTACCTCTAGAACTACACCCTCTGGAACTGTGACCCCAAGAACTATGACCTATGGAACAACCTCTGGAGCTATGACCTATGGAAATGTGACCCCAAAAACTATGACCTGTAGAACTATGACCTCTAGAAATGTGACCCCAGGAACTATGATCGATGGAACTATGACCTCTAGAACTTCACCCTTTGGAACTTTGAACTCTGGAACTACGCCCTCTAGAACTATGAACCCTAGAACTATGACCCCAGTAACTATGAAGTGCAAAATTATGACCTTTGGAAATGTGACCCCTGGAAATGTGACTCATGGAACTATTACCTCTAAAAATACACCCTCTGGAACTATGACCCCAAGAACTATGACCTCTGGAAATACACCCTTTGGAACTTTGAACTATGTAACTATGACTTGTGAAATGACCTCTGGAAATGTGACCCCATGAACTATAACTTGTGAAGCTATGACCTCTGGAAATACGCCCTTTAAAACTTTGAACTCTGGAACTATGACCTATGGAACTCTGACCCTTGGAACTATGACCTCTAGAACTTTGACCTCTGGAACTATGACCTCTGGAATGACCTATGGAACTGTGACCCTAGGAACTATGAAGTGTGGAACTGTGAACCCTAGAACTGTGACCCCGGGAACTATGACCCGTGGAACTACACATAGGTGTATTAAAAAAGGCTACCACTTGCTTGTCTTTCAATCATATTTTGAGCTTCATATATTGCATCTATTTGTAAGTCTACATATTTTACTTGCAGTACTTGCTTAATTACATATGGCTAGCTTCCCTACTTTCTCTTACACCCTTTGGCTGTTATGGTATGTTGCAAACTTGAGAGAGTCGAGAGTGCCCATATATGGTGCACGAGCATAAATTTGTGGTGTGCCGAGGGAATCTGAGGAGGAAACATCACACGATTATGCCTTGACAAAAAGAGAATATGTCGCGCAGCTTTGTGAGATGCCAATATGAAGAGAATGTGACACTTGGCATAGTGGAAGTATGTTGAAAAAGAGAGATAATGATGCACAGAGTGTCATCGTGTTGAGTAGAGAAAGAAATTTTACACAAGGTAGTAGTGTGCAGATTGGACCGAGAGATGAGGCACATAGTAGTAGTGCGTGGATCGGCCCGGGGGCAGGCACACATGGTTTTGGTGCACGATCGGGTCTGAAAGAAAGGGCACAGATCATTGGTGTGATAGAAGAGATGGAAGATGGAGGCTCCCCCAGTGGTGGGGGAACTGAGTTGGTATTTTTGTATGGTCTTGCATGACTGCAAATTGATAGTTCCTTAGGTCACCTCACAAGAAGTTTCAGAAGAAGATGGTCCTATCTCCCCTTTGTACCTCCCCCTTCAGGCATTTTTAATCAAGAAGAGAACATAGCAGATAGTAGAGAGGTTGGAGTTGAAGAAAGAGAAGAAGACAGAAAAAAATGAAGAAGTAAGTGAAGAGGAAGGTGAAGTCAACAACACTTTACCCGAGTGATAGTGGTGTGGAAACATCCTGCCAATAATAGTTGGAGAAGCGGAACTACTTCTAGTTCCAAGATGGTGAATCAAGACAGTAAACTGAGGTTGCATGTATTCCATGGTATGGGAAAAGACTATGCAAAGAAACATTGGTTCACCTATGAAGCAATATGGTCTATGAAGAGAGTTACAGAGGACGCGACGAAGATTGTGTAGATGGAGACTACATTCAAGAATAGGGTCCTCACGTGGTACATGAAATACAAGGCCACTGCACAAGCAAGACAGGCGAGGTCTTTGGCCGAGATCAAGCAAGCTCTGCTGTGGGATTTTAAAAAGCCGAAGTCTGAGTTCCAATGTATAACGGAGATCAAAGACATCAAATAGAAGGAAGGAGAAATTGTCTGGGATTATGACGAGGGGTTCAATATTTTGTTAGATAGGCTGAAGTTCCAGATCCAGGATGTGTAGCACCGAGAATGGTTTATTGTAGGGTTTCTCCCCCATATCCAAGTCTCACAGTTGAGGCCATGGATATGGTGGAGGAGGTGATAGACCCCCCACATGTTTCAATTGCAGTGATATTGGTCATGTCTCACACTTTTGTACTAAGCCACACGTGCTCTACACCTATTGTTACAGTCATGAACACGCTATCGAATACTATCATGACTTGTTGAAGAAGTGGAAAGATAAGAAGACCAACTGTAACACGGTGCATGTCGAGTCGTGCAAGAACAAAAAGAAGAACGGGGAAGCAGATGTCCAAGTTGTAACCCGCAGAGGGGACAAGACATGAGGAGACTTTGAGCATGGTGAAGGCTCGGGTTAAAAACCGGATGAGATGATCAGGAAGGCACCCTCCTAAGTTTGATGTTTCTCAGCAAAAGTGGTTTTTGTGTCATGTGCAGACAGAGTGCCTTGTCCACTGCTCAATTGCTAGCAATTTTTTATCTTTTTCACCATCCAACTTTCCATCGCCGACTCTCCCTAAAAATGTACCTATTTAATGATTTTTCACCAAAAAATATATTTTCTCATGTAAATTGTTAAAGAAAGTGTTCCATAGCATTGAATTTAACTATGTCAAGCCCTAACCTAGAAATTGTGCAATAAATATCTTTTATGAAGTAAATTGTTAAATAATTCTTCCATGCAATCAAATTTACTTATATCAAATCTTACAGAGAATTGTTAAATAATTATTATATGCTATCAAATTCACATATGTCAAAATCTAACATATAAATTTGGAATTGTAAAATACATTTTATCAACAAAAAAAATTAAATAGGTCCACTCTACATGTTAATACCTAAACTTTTGAATTGACTTTGTGCATTTCTCACACTTTACTCAGGGTTACCTTTGAGCAAATTTCCTAGTTAAAATGATAGATGTCCTACACAAATAGTTAAATTGATAATTGGTCATAATTCTTCTCTTTATTCAACTCCAACCTCTCTGTTATCTTATATATTCTCTTCTTGATTAAAGATGCGTGAAGGGGGAGGTACAAAGGGGGGCTAGGACCATCTTCTTCTGAAAATTCTCATGAGGTGACCCAAGGAGCTATCAGTTTGCAGTCATGCAATACCATCCAAAAATACCAACTCAGTTCCCCCACCACTAGGGGATCCTCCATCTTCCGTCTCTTCTCGCAAACCAACGATATGTGCCATTTCTTTCGAACCCGATCGTGCACCAAAACCATGTGTGCCTACCCTCATGCCGATCCATGCACTACCACTACGTGTCTCATCTCTCAGACCGATCTGCGCACTACCACCTTGCACAAAATCGCTTTCTCTACTTAGAATGCTTCCACTCCACGCATCATTCTCTCTATTGTTAAATGTACTGTCATTTTGTTGAGTGCCACATTCTCTTCGGATTGACACCTCATAGAGTTGCGCGACATCTTCTCTTTTTGTCAGTGCATAACCGTGAAGTGTTTCCTCCTCAAATTCCCTCTATGCACCACAAATGTATGCTCGCACACCATACTTGGGATCTCTCGACTCTCTCAAGGTTGTGGCATACCGCAACAACCAAAGGGTATGGGATTCATCACCTAGGCCCTCACTACCACTACTGTCACTACTGGTATCTTTGACTCTAAGCCTCTTTGCAGGCCTATCCTCACTTGTGCTCCACTCTAGCACAACATCCTCTCTCTCACCATAGTGTCGTGTGAGTTTCCTCTTCATTATGGTCCTGACACCTCACTGTGCACCCTTGACTAACTCTTCTCCGCTCCTCTGCTCATCCTTCTCTCCCAACTTATCTCTTCTTATGTATCTCTTGGCTCTTTTTCTCCTCTGCTCCTTTGGGTCCATTCCAATCCTCACCTCATATTAGCAACTTCTTGGATCCTCCTCAATGGATCCATCTTGGATCCTCCTCAATGGATCCATCTCTTGGATCTTTTTTTTATCCCCCCACCTTTTCCAAATTCCCCCCCTGTGTTGGGGGGTTTTACTCACCCATCGTATTAGGATCCATGCACATCAATCTCTTCTCTACAAGCAACATTTTGATCCAAAGGGGAATCTCTTTGAGCATTCACTTTCTTGGACCTTCTTCAAACTTTCTTTCATCCTTGTTGAAAGAATCACAATATTGAATGGTGAATTCAACAATGTATCCTTCCTTCACTCAAGTGAACTAGAAATCAATCGCCCGAGTCCACTTGTTTTCTAGCGCCTTCAAACTATCAAGCTTGGCTTGATCCCAAACTATTGGCTCCACTAGTAATAGGATTGAATTGACAACAACTTGTATTTTTAACCATTCATGCAGCAGACATGGAAATTATTCGAAGAAGAGCTCATGCATGTCTCAGTAGAGGAATTGGTCCTTCCATTCCTTCGTGCTCACCCACAATCCTTGCATCTCTCGCACGACAAAAAACCTTAAAACAACATAAAAACATGCTGACAATTAGTAATATCTTTCGAAGGATTTTTATTTGTCTCCTCCTTATATAGTACAACAAAACTACTTCCAGCATAAAGCCTATAAAATCTACCTAGTATCAGAAAACAAAAGTAGAACATCTAAAGACAAATTAACTTTGGGCATCATCCCTGCCTGAATCTTCTTCAGTTTGACTTGGAGGTGAGTTTAAGTCAGGTATGTGTTGTTGGGCACCAAGCGATGAGGCCACGTATAAATTGTCTGAGGCTGGGCTTGGCAGTGTCTGGGGATTGGAGTGGTTCCTCAATCCCTCCAATTATGAACGGAGGACACCACATTGGTCATGAATCTGATGCTGCCCCTCTCAAGGTTTGGCCAAAAATTCCATGGTGGTGAGCAATTGGGTTGAGATTCCATGCAATTGTATGTGTAATTCATGAAAAGACTGGACTAATTCATCATGATCTTCTACTATTAACTTCCTTCGCCACCTTGTCGTTCTTGATTGTCGCTCTGCCATATCCTAGAGCTTCACTACCACCTCAATGTTGTGCAGATCATGGACGTCGTCTTTCAACACCGATGTCACATCTCCCTAGTTCTGAATTCTTTGTAGAGGCATGGCCTAGGGTGGCACATATATAAGACGCTCCCAACATGATTGTAATCTCATCCACGTCAGGGGAAGATTTGGTGCTATCAAATCCAAGGCATTTGATATGCTCTCCTAGCTAAGAATCAGAATGTGAATGTGTTTAGACCTTTCCAAAATTGAATACACAAGTACAGTGTGGTTCAAGGTGACACACTCTCCCATCTACAGAGGTGCCACAACCACAAATCAATAAGACGACACAGCCCAGAGGAATGACGAATTCATCCAAACAACTATCCAAGCACATGCACTATATGAAAAGGTGCTCTGAATGCTACATATCTGATTGTCAAGGGGGGAGGATCGAAACTTATCACATGTGTGGGAGAAGTAAGAGCTCATGCATGGTATATCTTCAACACCACTTGTCATGATTTCACAGGACGATGCGACAATGGAACAATTAATAAAGTGATATTAAATAGCTTTGAATTTTTTTACTTAAAAGTTTAGAAGAGCACTTATATTGGAATTCAATCATATTTTGGAGTGGAATGGATATAACTAATATGCCATGATTTTTATTTATCAATCTATTTTAAAAGAGTATTGAAGACTTCAATTTACACATATGACATTATTAATAGTTATTAACACCTTGATCTGTCTAATTCTACTTCAACTTTTTTTTTCCACTAAAAATTGCACATTATATTTATATTAATATAGTTTGTTCACATGACAAAACATTATATCAAGGGTTCCTTGAGTTTCAAGTCCGATCCTCGGATATAACTATATGGAAATTTCCAATTTCCTTACAATACTGACACCTATCTTTTCGTACCAAAAGAGGTACTTTTCAAAAAAGTTTTGTCTTTCGTACATAGATAATGGAAAAAACAAACACCCATCTTTGCTGGAAAACAACACAAGTAAGCTCCCCTAGAATAACTGCTAGTACATATTTAAAAAGAGTTTTGGGCCCTCATGGCCTCCTTCCCAGTGATTATATGCTATGTTCCCTGGACACATTGAGGGGGTCTGTTTTGATAAGCAGTCTGCCTCTTGATTCTCTTGTTTGTATACATGAGCAAAGGTAATATTCGAAAAATACTTGATGGGCTCCTCTATCCTATCCTTCCAACAGTCTATAGTAACATCCTGAAGAGTACATTTTCTATTAATCCATTCGATGATTGTTTTTGAGTCCCCTAAAACATGCAAATCTGAAATCGAAAGTCTGGGTGCCAAGGTTAAAGAAGCCCAAACACCCATAAGTTATGCTCTTGTATTTGTTCTTCTTCCAAAATTTAGAGTCCACTTATATACTGTGTGTTCATTGATTTTTATGACTCCTCATGCGTATCTTAGATCTCCATTCCTTTGTGTTGCCTCATCAAACCACCCAATGATTTTATCTTTTCGAGTAGAAAGAACTAAGCATCTAGTTGGATAGACTTTTTCCTTTGGCATGTTACTGCTCACCGCTCCTAAAGAGAGATAAGTTATCTTCTGAACAGAGGGACTCCTTGACTCAAATATAACCAAGTTTCTTTCATGTCAAATGAACCAACAAATAAAGGTTGGCAATGTAGGTATGTTGTGATTCTGAAGAGCATAGTTTTCAAAGCATTCCTTTATTTTTGTGCCATTCCATCTTGTAGAGAACTTGAGGGCCCCTTTGATCCCTTCCCAAACTGATATAGTAAAAGGGAAATAAACAAAGAGGTGTTTTCCAGATTCCTGATTACCTTTGCAGAGGTGACAGATTCTTGGCCCCACCCATCCTCTTTTTTGTAAGTTTTTCCAAGTAAGAACTTTATCTTCAATCACTAGCCAGGCGAAAAGCTTAGTCTTTAGGCGGCACTCCCAACTCAAAAGTTTTTTCCTCCAGCCTCCTATTTTTTTTTTCCAAATCTTGGAAGCAAGTGCATTGTAAACATTTTTAACTAAAATCTGTCCAGAGCTATCTCCACCCATCCATCTTAACTCATACTCTCTTGTAGTTAGTTGTATGCCTGATCATATCAATCTCCTCCTATACCTTTCCCATTTTGCAGCGAGATCGCCCTCTAATCACAATTTTGAACTATCTAGCCAGTTGGAGCAGATCAAGCCCTGTGGGAAGAATCGACTAGCTTGATAAATAAAATACACATTTTTATTGTTCAAATAGAAAATCAAATCAGCAGACAAAATGGAATCCTTCCCCAAGCCCAATATTTTGTCCTTTCCAACAATAATGGAGTTTCCTGAACCCGGTTTCCAGGCTAGCCAATGCACGATCAGAGGTAAAGTATTCAGGATGTTTTTCCAAGTTTGGGGGCCGAATGAAGAGACTGGTGAAGCCAATCGTAGCCAAGTCGTCACAGAGATATGGGGTAAATACTTGTCCTTTATCACTCGTTTCCAAATACCATTCTACATCATTCCTTGCCATAATGTATTAGTCACCAGCGCCCTGTAAAAACAGAAAATGTTCCTCAACCCTCACCCGCCACATAAAGATAAACAAGGATATTCTACCAACGACCTATATCTCACAGTTGGCACAAGAAGATCATATGCCACATAGATTCTATAAAGTCTTTTATCAATGCCATACTCTCCAGATCTACCATTACGCCATGTAGGAGCCAACTCAGTAGGTGCCACATCCACTAACTTGTTTTTTTCAAACAAGTGCCTGAAGAAGATCGCCAAAGGGTCAGTCAAAGTTGTTGAGCCCCAAACCTCTATTGAATTTATCGTGAAATTTATGTCCCTTGCCATTATCAAGTCAACATGAGATAACAATCCCCTGTCTTCCACTTTTTTCCAAAAATGCTTGTGATCTGTGCAAGGGTCATATACATTCAAAAGAGAAAACTTCCTTTTATCCACTAAGCTGGAACCTAAGAAGAAAATACCGCCACAACTTAGGATAGGCAGAAAATAAATAAATAAATAAAAATAGGATCCCAAGACACCAGGAGGCCACCCGATTTTTCCACTAAACTAACATCACAAGACATCCACTCTGGCATGAGTGCAAACAAGAAATTCCTAGCCTTCTCCTCATCCACTAGGGTCTCCTATAGAAAGATAATATTGGGTAAATTTTTTGAGATAAGTCTTCGCATGGAGGTCAGATTTAAGGGTCATCCTACCCCTCTTATATTGAGAGAGAGGAGGATCATGATTTATCCCTTGCAAGGGCTTTCATGCCTCTAAGTGCCCCCTGATCAATGTTTGAAGAAAGTTGGTTAGCCTAAAAGGAAAGGTTTGTCTCCATCTTTTTGCGGGCACTTCTAGTTTTTACAGGAAAAAACTCAAACCCTAATCCCCGCAACCATGCAAGGTCCTTCTCATTTGAAACTCCTACACATACATAAGTTATAGAAGCATCACTAGGCCCAACAATAACCACAACTTATTTCCCTAAGAAATTCATAATCAGGATAGGACTAGCAGCCTCTCTGTAGGATGGAACCAAGGTAGTTAGCATCATATCCAAGGATTTATCACTGGATACAGGTTCTCCATAACCAGGTACAAGGAGTGAATCTTCCTCCAACAAAGTCTCAGGAAGAACATTGTTACTCATCTCTTGGGTAACAACAGGGGCAGGAGAGGGCTCATGTCGAGAATCTAGTGAAACTGGACTCTCTAAAACAGGCTCATTGGCCACACTCTTAACAGTCGTAGATGGAAAACTCGACTCTGAGGGGAAGAAAGTATCTAGGTGGTCTCTTTCCCATGTAGATAAAGTGAAATACAGAGATGGAAAGTTTTGTCTCAACTTACCAATGAAGGTGATGTTTGGAGAAGGTGGTCTACATGTATCCCACGCTCCCGAAAAAACTTCCAGCTCCTGCGTGTCCATCCCATGGGAGTAGCATTTAGTTGTTTTCTCCTCCGAGGAGTTCTCATCGACAGAAGCTCCATAAACTTGATGATAGTCCTTCATTAGATGACCAGTTCGCCTACATCACAATCAACGAAATGGTATACCCAAATAATCTAATCTTTGGACTAATAGGAGACCCCTCCACTCAATCTCCAAAGTGTCAAACCATCCATCATGCATATCCACTTCCATGAGGACTTTAGCCATCCTTTTGTCTGAATACTATAAAGCATCCTCATCAGCCTTTATAAAATGTTCTAAGACATTTCCTATCACCTCCAAAATGTTGACATTCCATAGTTGTAGTGGAAGACCCAGGAGCAGGAGCCAAAGGTGACAGAAGCTAAAATACTCCGCCATCGGGTCAAACCTTATCTGCCACCTCTTTAGCATGAGATTGTCTCCCTCAAAAGCCCAGAAACTGTCTAATATCTGGGCTGAGTCTTCTGGGTTTTTGAAAACAAATCCAAACCATCCCCTCATCCCCTCAGCAGAGTCAATAACATCAGAGAATAACCCAGTAGGGGCTCCCAGGCAACTCGCATCCACTTTGAAACAGAAATCCTACATAGCATTCAGTATGCCAACCTTCCCACCAGAGCACACATCGCAAGCAAACATGACTCTTCGATTCCCACATCCAAACCCAGAACCATTTTATGTTTGTTTGGTTTTGGCTTCCACGCTCGCACAGTGCACTTCGGAGAACCCTGCTTCCCCAAAAAAACACCTCCCTTATACTCCAAAGTTTGAGCGATGTGGGTAGTCTTCAGTCATGCCTCCACCGATGAAAGGAAGCCCGTCTAATCCCAAGGCTCCTCGTTAGCCGCATCCAAGAGTGCGTTGACCTCACCATCCATACTTGCATTCCACATTGCCTTAAAATAGCTTCCAACTCAGTAAAAAATGTTAAACAACTGATGTACTAACTCGTCAGAAGTAAATAACGAAAAGACAGAAGACTCGTTAATTAAAACACAGAGAACCCGTCAACTCAAAGTCTGTCAGTCCGGAAGCCCGAGCATTAAATAAAATCTTCTACACCTGTCAAAACAGAAGGATAGTAAGCGAAAGGGTGAAAGGAGTCTAGCCCGCTAAGTCTTGGGGTCTTAGACCTTGACGTTTAGCACTGGATAAGTAACTAGAAAAACTCTCCTAAAAAGACTCCCCCTCCAGAACCGCTAATGACTACAATCAATGGTCAAGCCACCATATATCCTTAGTAAACTCTTCGGTCATCCGACGAAAAAAAATATCAACCTCCATGAAACCTACAACTCCTGGTTTGGTTCCTGCCTAAACCCCATTCAAACCCCCTATTCTACTTCAAGTTTTAAAAATATGGAGTAGCGATTGTCATTTATATTTCTCTTTTAGACTATGTATAATTCATGAATTATTACAAGTTTCAATTATTTTATAATTACTTTAACTTTTAGCTTTGGGATACATACAACTACTACCTTAAAATAGTCCTACTTTTTTTAGTGGAAGTAGGACTATCAAAGAACCTTAAGAAATGAATCTTTTGAGATTCTTAACTACTATCTTCTTAATTTTCTTAGATTAAGAAAGGGTATATCTTGAATCCCTAAAAACTAAATATTTGATGGTTCCTAATAACCTTATTCTTGTATTGGGGATTCAAACATCCCATTTAGCTCATGTTTAAGAAGTTTGGGATTTAGTACAATGAGAAATTAACTAAATTAAGTTGGCCAAGTTATTGATAACCCTCATTCTTAAGTTTACTGAACTAGGTGGTGGGGACTACATTAAATGGAAATCACAAAAATTACTTTTACATAGTTTGAAACTATTGACATGAAGTAGGGGCCCCCACATTTTAGTGTTAACTACCAAAGATATGTTTCTCTGACATAAAGTGGGCCCACATTTTAGTGTTAATTACCAAAATGTTTCCCCTTAATCAAGCCAAATGTAATGCTACACAAACACTTTACAAATTAATTTTTGAAGAATTTCAATATGCACTTACTCAATATATTCAATTTTCCTTTACCTACAGAATGCCCTTAGTTTACATGGCACAAGACCCATTGTAACTGAGGCCTCCTTAGGACCCTAATACTTACATTAAATGGATTTTCCTTTCCATGAATATGACATCAATATGTTTTTTAACTTATTGAACCCTTGCTTCATTAATGACTTTCCTTAATGGTGAGTTATAACCTTTTAATGATCAATTGACTCTTTTTTTCTCGTAGATTGACTCTTTTTTTTCTCGTAGATTGACTCTTTTTTCTCGTAGGCTATCGAGTTTACACCTATTGGAGACTTTTAATAAATGAACTTATCAAGATCCTTGATATCCATTTGCTTAACAAGATTACACCTTAAAAAAAAATTTGTTGTTTTATGAACTAAATTGTGGCATACCGTTAGCCTTTGTAAACACCTTGCTTAACTTTTTCTTGGAATTCCCCTCATTGACACTTTGGACAATATCGTTTTTTAAGAGTTTTCGATATAAGATATAATTTACTATTGATCACTTTGACTTGTTTTTATTCGAACTGAACATATCTAAAACTTAGGAAAATCAATTTCCAAAGGGTTGTTGATTGTGCTTTTATTGATACCTTTAAACTATAGTGTTGGCACCAGGCCGAAGTGGAAAGAAGGACGATCATGGGAAAGAAAGCGTGCAGGAAACTGAAGTGACAACTGGAAAAATATCAGCACATGTGAATGCAAGAAAGCATGCACAAAGGAAAGCGACAGCTGGAGGAAGAACAACAGACACATGGGAGAAAAACCTAACGTAAGAAGGGTTAGGGTTTTGGTAATATTTTGTAAGTGGCTGAAGAGCCTAAAATGTATAAATATCGATACAAAAGTATCATATATGGTTGTTGATTTGAGATTAGTTTTTGTGAGGATTACGATTGTTATTGAGTGATTTTTCCGAGTATTGTTGTTGGCGATACGTGAAGGGTTTGGAGTTGTATGAACCGAGTGTTGTAAGCTGTTGAGCAAGAAAGATATGAGGGAAGGTAGATCTGAGGATTAGACCGTAGGCTGTAGAGCCTGATGCTATCTAGTTTTCCTCACATAGATCTTACCCACTTTTGCGGAGAGCTGTAAGTGCGCGGGGTAAGGAACTCAAGAAATCGTTCGCAGAACAGGGCCTTGATCAAGAAACCCTTTATCCCCTACTCTATCCTAGACTATAAACACCTGAGTCTTACAGTCAACCATATATAGCTATCTCGAGTGAGACTGCACATTACCTTCCGGGCGCTGCATTGACTTCTGGTTTACCAAGAGGGCTGATAGTTAGAGGCTTTGTTGGAACCCCGAATGACATGAACCTTGGGTCAATAACTCAGATAACGTGAGAAGGGAGTCGATTAAACCAACAAATGGTTTTGTTGTTGTGTTAAGAGGAACAATATAGGACTGAGTAGATGAGATAGAGTGGACAAGAACCATTGAAGAAGCAATGAGCCGTTAGAAGGGAATGTGGAGACTTTGGAACCCCAAGAGAAAAGAAATCGAGGGCTGGTGGAGAACTAAAGACCTAGAATTTGCACACAAAGACAATAGAAACCCTAGAATCACACCACGCAGATACCTGGATAAATACGTGTTTACAAATTTACACGAAATCTTTTTCTGTAATTTTCTGCATCTACTATAGGAGTGGATCTTAAGGTTAATGGATAATCACCCGATGAACCAGATTCGATAGCTAGATTGGACTCTAGTACAGATTCAACAGCTGCAGCAGGTGAACAACAAATTCACCCGCACAGTAGACTTTTGGCTTCACAGTATTGTGGCAGGATTCATCACAGAGTTTACGGTAGACACAGTAAAATCATACAACGCAGTCGAGAAAGAATTTCTACAAGGACCCAGAGGGAGGTATATTCAATCCCTGTATACTTCTATCAAGATACTGCTATATAAAAAATGTGTAATGACAATGGAATCAGACAGTTAGACTTCCCTGCACGCATGGGGAAAGGGGGGAAGCACTGACTGAAAGAGGAGGAATGGAAGGAGGGCAGGATAAAGAGAAGAAGGAGGAGGAACCCTTGGACCTGATCTCGATGGATGATGACCAGCTCAACTGGATCTTGGCCTCATCAGGAACGACGCATAGCGGAGAACCCTACCAATATAAGATAAACACCAAGAAGAGAGCCATATCCAAAAGGGAGGGCTTGGCGAGCGATGAGGAAGAGGTAAAGGATCTCCGAGCTGTGGAGCAGATTGAGGAAATCCTGCACGCCAACTATGAGAGGAAAACAAGAGGCCTAAGAATGGGAGGAGAAGACAGCCACCCCTTTCATATCAATGTCAGTGTGGAACCCATAAACCCATGTGCGACCAATACACCATAAAGAACACCATCGTTTAGGCAACCAAAGTTCAGAGGAAGTCCGACAGTAGGAAGTACATCTACACAAGCAGCGACAATTGGAGGAGCCAGTTTAGGAAATCTTAGTCAAGTATCCACAGCGTGCGAGGAGACTGTAGTTCATGACTCAGAATGGCAAGACACGACCCTGCTATTAGATTACCAAAGTTTCGAGGAGAAGCAGCAGAAGACCCTGAGAAGCATCTATTCATTTGCGCCAAGATCTGGGAAGCACAACAGATCACTGATGACAACATCAAACTCGTGCAGCTAGCAATCACGCTAAGAGACTACGCACTAGACTGGTACATGAGTCTAGACACGAACAACGCTCCTGGGATGACAAGGACACTGAACGACATTAAGAAACTATTAATAAATGAGTTCCATAAGCTGAGGTCAGAGGATCAGTATATGAACAAGATGATTGAGATAAGACAGAAACCAGGAGAATCAGTATGGGAGATTGATCAAAGATTCAAGTGATTAAAAGGGAAGTTAAAATACCTTATGACCGAGATGCAACATCGACACCTGTTTGTCAACTCACTACTGCCACACTTAAAATATCCACTACGACAATAGAACTTTCAGACACAAGCAGAGGCTTTGCAGGCAACCTTGCAATTGGAAGAGAATCAGTACCAACAGACGGACCCGACTATCGAAGAATTGAAAGAGGATCTGAAGAACTTAACATTTTAGCTGAACCAAAATAAGAACAAGGACAAACAAGAATTCATTTGGTGTACCACATGCAGGACAGAAGGACACCACAAAAATGAATTTCCAACATTCACGCAGTATATGGCAATAGGGATGCCAAACCCGCTACCACAGGGGAGATTATGGTGTGAAATATGAAAAAAACTGGGTCACGACCCTTACCATTGCACGATGATGCAGAAATACCAAATAGTCCCAATGAACTCATATTGCACCTTTTGCAAGTCAGTCAGCCACGACGACAAAGATTGCAGAACTATGGAGTTGATGAGGGAAAGAACCTCAGACGCATACTGGGTACAGGCAGAAATGATGATTGGGTAGGCATAACCACAGTTCACTCAAGCCCCAACACCATACAACACTGCGCAACAACAGTATAATACTGCGCAACAACCTTATAATAATGTGCAGCCACAGTACAACCCAGCACAACCCCAGTACAATATCACGCAGTATAATCAGGGACCACAATATAATGCGCCACGAGGTGATCGCGCAGCCTATAGAGGAACAGGATGATCCAGAGGAGGTTTCGGACGTGGGCGAGGACCAATCACATGTCACAATTGTCAGCAACCATGACATTACACATAGGAATTCCCACTACCACCAATGACCTGTATGTATTGTCACGCTTCGGACCACGATACAGAGGAATGTCTGACACTACTCGTAAAGATCCAGGAAAAAAGGAACCAAAATAACCATAATGTTCAGTGGATTTCAGTTGAAGTAAAGGATGACGGAAGGAACATTAACATAGTCACTCGAGGAGGAACGAAAACAGGAAATGATGCAGTTCGACAGGACACAGCACAGACCCAAAGAAGAACCCTGACCCCGAGAAGCAATTCGACGCGCAAAAGGAAAATAAGATCTTTACAGAAGCCCACCAAGAATTCCAGAAGGAAGACATAGCGCTGATTGCACAGCAGAACAAGGAAGCTCCAGAATATGACATGCCACCATCACTGGACCATACCAACATGATACAACCTAAGGAACAAGTAAGTACTATCAAAGACTTTTTGCAATCATGCATCAAAATGTTAAGTGATCCTTCATCTATCAAAGTATTGAAAAACATCCTAGAGAAATGTAGCAGCGAGATGAAACAGAAGCCAGAATTGAAAACTGTAAACCACCTACACACAAGAAGAAGAACAAGTAGAGAATTTAGAATCAATGCTAACATTGGGGATTTCAACATGGGAGATATTATACTAGATCTAGGATCCGAGGTGAATGTACTACCAAAAACCACATGGCAATGCATGGGAGAACCTACACTGGGATACTCAACTGTTTAATTAAAACTAGAAAATCAACATAGAGTCCTACCAATAGGTAGACTGAAAGGAGTGACTGTAGATCTGGATGACGTGCGCACTAAGGCAGTGATCTGAAATCGGATTCAGAAGCCTGATAGGGCTTTAAAAATGCTCAAACATGAAAGTGCTCAGAATCCGACGAAACCAACACCATTGCATCCATCTCGTCTTCCTGATTCCGGTGGTATATTTACTTTGTCAAACGGAGTCCGTATGGAGAAGATATCGCATTCTGTCTGAAAAGTCAAACAGGCAAAAAAATTGTTGACTGTGCAGTCCGTACAGTCCGTACGGACGCTGACGTGGCATGTCCGTATGCTGACGTTGCAGGTCCGTACAGACAACATGTGGCAGGTCCATATAGGTGACACATGGCGGCTCTAGGGAGTGACACATGGCAGGCAGTTTTGGACATTTCGGCGTACGGATGGACCTATCCCGAGGTGACACGTGTCACCACTGTAAGGGTGACACGTGGCACGAGATGACGTCAGCAGCTTACGTGTTAGATGACTGTGCAGTGCGGTGAGTGATGTGGCAAGGTGACTGGACAGTACGAAAGCTGATGCAGCGATTGACGTGGCAAGGTTGACGAGGCAGTACGGTTGTTGACGTGGACGAATCATCGGTTGACACGTGGCATTGTTCGGTTGGATGTAGAGGTGCCACATGGCCCAGTCAAGGGATGCCACATGGCACCCCGATATTGGTCTAAAGGTTTGGTTATGCAAAATTTTGTTATGGCTCGGACGGGATTCGAACCAGCGACCTCTCGTAGCCCAAAGGACTGGTAGGGCTGGGCTAACCACACGCCTGACCATTGGTGCTTATTAACCATTCGGCGCAATTTTTATTTAAGTTGAGTCAATGCGTAAGTGGCGGGGGGAAAGGGTCGGGGCTTAGCCCCAGCCCTTTGCACAACATACAACAACATACGACCATAGAACCGGAGCGTGGAGTTACAACGATGTGTGCGAATTGAAACTTAGCCCGTGGATTTTGGAATGTGCCATATGATCAGGAGTTTCGACCACAAAAAAAAGGGGCGCGCATTGGTTTGAACACGGATAAGCCCGTGGTTACGTGCGTAAACCCATATGACCTCAGCCCAGTATGCAGTTGGAGCGGTTGGCCCGTTTGGCCCCTTTTTGACATAGCGTGTGGCCACATGGCCTGATAGGACCACGCCAAAGGGAGCGCGCCCAGGACTAGGGGGCTATCGCCCGAATTAGTTCAAAAGTGGGTATTATAACTATATTTTTGGGTTTTTAATGTAATTAAGCCTATTTTTAATGGTTTTTGGGAGTTATTGGGTAGTTTTGGAGCCTAACTTCTTGGAGGAAGTTGGAGATGAGCAACTACCTTCCCAACTATATAACCAAGGCCTGTTTGAGGCCATGGGGAAAGGTTTGAGGGCATTCAGAGCAGAATGATGCTGAGGAGAAGCCAAGCCAAAGCCATTTTGAGGCAGAGAAGCTTTTGAGGAGGAGACGTTGTCGGACCATTTCTGGGAGCTCCGGACGTCCGTTTTACGTGTCGTTTTCTTTGCATGGTTCTAGAGATTTGGACGAACATGACCAGATCAGTCTTGTAGCCATTTGGCATTGCATAGATTTACTTTTGAGATTTTGAATAGAAATAAAGAAGCCTCCCCCACAGAGAAAAGGCCCGGAGACGTAGGCAAAGTTGTGCCGAACTCCGTTATCAATCTGCGTGTTATGGTTTGCTGTTAATTCTTGCATTTCAGATCTGCACATATGTATATGGCTGTCATAATTTCTCTTCTTTCCTCATTCTTTCACTAAGTTTTCTCAAATGGTTAATTAACGCATGCAAAATTAAAACTCAACCATAAGTCATTGAAAAATCTTGACGGATCAAGTGGTATCAGAGCTAGATGACGTTTGGATTTGAGTTTTGCATGTTAGCCAGGGAAGAGCTCATCTCAAGGAAGAAAATGGCATCTACGGGAGGACTTTCTCAAAATGAGAAGGAGTTCAGAGATTTGGTGTTTGCCATGGCCGAGATGGTGAAGGTGTTGTATGAAGACTACTTGGAACGAAAGAGCACGGTTCAAGTGAAAGCTTCAAAGAACAACAAAGGAAAATAAGGATTGAAGGAAGTGCCTTCTACATCTGTTTCAGAAAACATATCTGAGGTATGCAGTGAAGGTTCCTCATCAAATTTTTCTCATTCTCATCAAGTTGCTTTTGGTGCATTCGAAAAACATACAAAAGGTGTAGGTTTGAGAGTACTAACCAAGATGGGTTATGAAGAAGGAAAGGGCCTTGGATGTAGAGGTCAAGGCATTGTAAATCCATTGAGGTTGAGGAAAGGCCTTGATACTTAGGATTGGGATATGGCAAAGGGGACCTTGGAGAGTCTTCCAAGATAGGTTCCAAAACTTTGAAAGCAAGTAATGCTTCAAATGGCCAACTTAAGACATTGCGAGAACACTTCACAAAAGGAAATGGCGCATCACTTCAGGGTTGTGGTAGTGAATGCAAG
>ML787278.1:69733-101967 GCA_009831015.1 Picea engelmannii | reverse complement strand
GCATGTACTCACGAAGGAGGAAGGATTACCAGCGAAGCAAGAGGAACATCGTGAAGGAAAGAAACCAGTCACTTGGTTCTGCCAGAAGTGGATGTCTCAACTTCATTGTATTTTGCTTCCATTAATGTAATCATTTTAGTTCATAGACAAAGAGCAAGTCGGGTGGCCTATCCCGAGCTTGTTGACTGGTTAGTAACCTTTTGGGGTGATCCGTCAGGATTTTTCGAATGACTTATGGTTGAGTTTTATTTGCATGCATTAATTGACCATTGGGAAACTTAACGAAAGAACGAGAAAAGAGAATGAATTATACAGCCATAGACATATATGCAAATCTGAAATGCAATGAAAAGCAGCAAACCATAATACACAAGTTGATAACGGAGTTCGGCACAACTTTGCCTACGTCTCTGGGTCTTTTCTCTGTGGGGGAGGCTTCTTTATTTCTTTTCGAAAGCTCAATAGTACATATTTACAATGCCGAATGGCTTCTAGACTGATTTGGTCATGTTCGCCCAGATCTCTAGAATCATGCACAAAAGACGACACGCGAAACGGATGTCCGGAGCTCTCAGAAATCGTCCGACAGCATCTCCTCCTCAACGGTCTCCCTGCCTCAAACTGGCTTTGACTTGGCTTGCCTCAACATCTCTTCTCTGAATTGCTCTCCAAAAGTTGTCCCCTTGGCCTCAAAATGGCCTTGGTTAAATAGTTGGGAAGTTAGTTTCTCATCTCCAACTTCCTCCAAGAAGTTAGACTCAAAAACCACCCAATAACTCCCAATTACATTAAAAATGAGTTTAATTACATTAAAAACTCAAAAAGTGGTTATAAACCCACTTTATAACCATAATATGGTTAAATCAGGCGCTAGCCCCCTTGGGCCCAATGGGCGCCCCTTAGGTAAGGTTACATGGCATACCATGTGGCCACGCGCTAGCGCGGGCCACCCCTTCGATGCGCGTTCCAACACTTGGTCATATGGTGACTGCCCATAGGACCAGGGGCTAATGGTTAACCGCCAACCGAAACCGTTTACATAACTGTGCGCTAACCGTTTGCAAACCGGACATAACCATTAACCAAACTTTAAACCCGTTGTATAACCAAAATTTAAACCATAATACAAACCATAACCGCGCCCGTTCAAAATACTCCCGCGCAATATACAACGGTCACGTAATAGTCCTCCGTGCTATTGTTATGGGCATATGTAAACGACATGGAACCGCGGGTCGGGGCTAGGCCCAGCCCGACCCCCCGTTCCGTTTCAAACAACCAACAACTTAAATATTGATTAATCCATTTACATAACAAGCCACATACCGTAGTCCATTGGTTGGACGGTCCATGCGAAGGTGTAGTCAGTGGGGGAGGTCGCCGGTTCAAATCCGGTCGACCCCAAATATTTTTTGAAACCAAAACTAAATGGACAAATACCGGGGTGCCACGTGGCATCCCGTGATTGGGCCACGTGGCACCTTTACATCCACTCGATGAATGCCATGTGTCAACCATCTATTGGTCCACGTCATCACATGTTGTATGCCCAGTCAGCCTTGCCACGTCATCGCCACGTCGGAAGTCGTACTGTCCAGTCATCATGCCACGTCATCCACCGTACATCTGCCCAGTCATCCTACCATGTCACTTGCCATACGATGCTGACGTCGTCCCGTGCCACGTGTCACCCTTCCAGTGGTGACACGTGTCACCTCGGGATTGGTCCAACCGTACGCCCAAAACGCCAAAACTGCCTGACACGTGTCACTGCCAGAGGCTGCCACGTGTCCTGTACGGACCTGCCACATGTCGTCTCCTGGTACTGCCACGTGTCCTATACGGACCTGCCACGTGTCATGTACGGACTGTATGGACAGGTACAGTCAGCATCCAAAAATTTTGCCTGTTTGGCTTGGCGGACAGAATGCGATATCTTCTCCATACGGACTCCGTTTGACAAAAAAATTATACCACCGGAATCAGGAAGACGAGACGGACGCAATGGTGTTGGTTTCGTCAGATTCCGAGCACTTTCATTTTTGAGCATTTTTCATGCCCTGACAGGCTTCTGAATCCGATTTCGGATCATGGGGACCAAAAGGTCTTATTGTGGGGAGGTGTGATCCGAAATCAGATTCAGAAGCCTGACAGGGCTTGAAAAATGTTCAAAAATGAAAGTGCTCAGAATCCGACAAAACCAACACCATTGCGTCTGTCTCGTCTTCCTGATTCTGGTGGTATATTTACTTTGTCAAACGGAGTCTGTATGGAGAAGATATCGCATTCTGTCTGAAAAGTCAAACAGGCAAAAAATTTGCTGACTGTGCAGTCCGTACAGTCCATACGGACACTGACATGGCATGTCCGTACGCTAACGTGGCAGGTCCGTACAGACGACACGTGGCAGGTCCGTACAGGTGACACATGGTGGCTCCAGGGAGTGACACGTGGCAGGCAGTTTTGGACATTTCGGCGTACGGCTGGACCTATCCCGAGGTGACACGTGTCACCACTGTAAGGGTGACACGTGGCACGAGATGACGTCAGCAGCTTACGTGTCAGATGACTGTGCAGTACGGCGAGTGACATGGCAAGGTGACTGGACAGTACGGAAGCTGACGCGACGATTGACGTGGCAAGGTTGACTAAGCAGTACGGTTGTTGACGTGGACGAATCATCGATTGACACGTGGCATTGTTTGGTTGGATGTAGAGGTGCCACGTGGCCCAGTCAAGGGATGCCACATGGCACCCCGGTATTGGTCTAAAGGTTTGGTTATGCAAAATTTTGTTATGGCTCGGACGGGATTCGAACCGGTGACCTCCCGTAGCCCAAAGGACTGGTAGGGCTGGGCTAACCACCCGCCCGACCGTTGGTGCTTATTAACCATTCAGCACAATTTTTATTTAAGTTGAGTCAATGCGTAAGTGGCGGGGGGAAAGGGCCGGGGCTTAGCCCCAGCCCTTTGCACAACATACAACAGCATACGACCATAGAACCGGAGCGCGGAGTTACAACGACGCGCGGGAATTGAAACTTAGCACGTGGATTCTGGAATGTGCCATATGATCGGGAGTTCCGACCACAAAAAAAAGGTGTGCGCGTTGGTTTGAACACGGATAAGCCCGTGGTTACGTGCGTAAACCCATATGACCTCAGCCCAGTATGCAGTTGGAGCGGTTGGCCCGTTTGGCCCCTTTTTGACATAGCGTGTGGCCACATGGCCTGATAGGACCACACCAAAGGAAGCGCGCCCAGGACTATGGGGCTAGCGCCCGAATTAGTTCAAAAGTGGGTATTATAACTATATTTTTGGGTTTTTAATGTAATTAAGCCTATTTTTAATGGTTTTTGGGAGTTATTGGGTAGTTTTGAAGCCTAACTTCTTGGAGGAAGTTGGAGATGAGCAACTACCTTCCCAACTATATAACCAAGGCCTGTTTGAGGCCATGGGGAAAGGTTTGAGGGCATTCGGAGCAGAATGATGCTAAGGAGAAGCCAAGCCAAAGCCATTTTGAGGCAGAGAAGCTTTTGAGGAGGAGACGTTGTCGGACCATTTCTGGGAGCTCCGGACGTCCGTTTTACGTGCCGTTTTCTTTGCATGGTTCTAGAGATTTGGACGAACATGACCAGATCAGTCTTGTATCCATTTGGCATTGCATAGATTTACTTTTGAGATTTTGAATAGAAATAAAGAAGCCTCCCCCACAGAGAAAAGGCCCGGAGACGTAGGCAAAGTTGTGTCGAACTCCGTTATCAATCTGTGTGTTATGGTTTGCTGTTAATTCTTGCATTTCAGATCTGCACATATGTATATGGCTGTCATAATTTCTCTTATTTCCTCATTCTTTCACTAAGTTTTCTCAAATGGTTAATTAACGCATGCAAAATTAAAACTCAACCATAAGTCATTGAAAAATCCTGACGAATCAGGCAGACTTTGAAGTCATTGAAATATTAGACAGTACAACACCTTACCCAGCATTACTTAGTCTGGACTGGGCGTTCAACAACTAGGCCATAATTAACTTGAAAACTAGAAAAATGACATTTGAGTCTGGAGACTACAGGGTCATAGCCCCACTCGACCCATCAGAAGGCGAGAGGTTCATAGAACCCACTTGTCTGGATCTAGACGAAATCGGCCAGTTGTACAGAACAACTACACGCGATGCGGATTATATAAACCCAACTGCAGATGGGGTACTTAGTTGGCAGAGAATTACTTCATGCACAATAGACTCAGACACTGGGTTATAAAATTGGCAGCAAAGACTACACGAAGTATCCACAAGAAGGTGTGCAAGAATAGACCGTGCAGTAAGATGGCTTGGCACAAAAATCAGAGAACCACCCGATTTTCACAGGCTAAATGATTTGGAAACTTTCTTGAAACAATATGAAGATGAAGTATTAGATAACCAGAGACTATTAGCACTAGATTTAGCACTAAAAGCTACACCCGCAAGATGGTGGGGTGTGCACAAAGAGACTATCACAGATTGGTACCAATGCAAACAATTATTGCGCATAAGGTTTGGTGTAGAACATATATGGAACAACCAACAAAAATATGATGGACTAGGAATACCAGCGGAACACTTGGAGGCGTGTAAACCACTATGGAAAATGATGCCACCAAAAGAATGGTCTCACCACTTCATTCATACTTTAGAAGGCATACCAGTGAATTGGTATATAGACCAGGAAATGTGAAAAGGAACCAAGACATGGGTGACACTCCAACAGAACTTTACATTCACTTTCTCATTCGAGCATGAGAACCCCAACATAGACACGGCCCTGAAATGGATCAGAGATGTCATATTCATTACAGAATCAGAAATGGAAGTTATCATAGAGGTACAACAGAGGAATAAGAAGACAGTCAAGGAACTGTTGTCATGCTACCATGTATAGGAGGAAGCACCGGATGAAGATGATCCGCACGATATTCAGATGGAAGAAGTTGAAGGTGAGAGAGATGTGGAAGGACCACCCTTAGAATCAGAGGTCATATCTGCACTAATCAAGATCAAGAAGGTTAACATAGGGACTGTCGAACAACCCAAAATGGCCAGCATTGGAGATTATTGGAATGAACAGACAATAGAAAGCATCACAGAATTGTTGCGTGAATACAATGACCTTTTTCCCACAACCTTTACAGAGATGAAAGGAATAGCCGGAGAATTAGGAGAAATTAAGATACCACTCAGACCTTATGCAAGACCCATTAAACAAGGACCATATAGACTGAACCCCATCTACAAATAGAAAGTTAAAGACGAGATCGACAGGATGCTCGATGCCAGCATCATCGAACAAGTCGAAGAATCAGAATGGATAAGCTTGATGGTAGTACAGGACAAGAAACAAGGAAGAGGGATCAGGATATGCGTCGACTTGAGGAAGTTGAATGATGCATGCTTACATGACCCATTCCCCACACCATTCACGGATGAAGTACTCGAGAACGTAGGAGGACACGAAGCCTATTCATTCACCGATCGATTCTCGGGATATCATCAGATTAAGATAGCACAAGAGGATAGACACAAGACCACATTTGCGACAGAATGGGGATCTTATCAGTACACAGTCATGTCGTTCGGACTGAAGAATGCACCTACGATATTCTCTAGAGTGGTCATCGCAGCATTTAAGGAATTCATCCACCAATTTATCGAAGTATACCTGGATTACTGGACGGTTTATAGCCTGTTAAAAAACCATGTGGAAGTTTTACACCTGATGTTAGAATGATGCAAATAATGCTAGATATCACTGAATATCAAGAAATGCATATTTGGAACACCATTTGGGATACTACTGGGACACATAGTATGAAAATAGGGTTTACTAGTGGATCAGACCAAAATCGCAGTCATTGTTAACCTACTAGCACCAAAAACAGTCTGCCAACTAAGAGCAACGTTAGGACAAACGGGATAGTACAGGAAATTCATCAAAGGCTAAGCGCAGATTATAGCATCTATGGAAAACCTGTTAAGGAAGGATACCAAGTATCAATGGAACAACGAGTGCCAATACGGTCTGGATACCCTGAAGGAAAATATGGTTACCGCACCAATATTGGTATTTCCAAACTGGGAGAAGACATTCCATGTACATGTAGATGCATCATCTATAGCACTTGGATATATTTTAGCGCAACCAGGAACAGGAGACTTGGATCACTCAATAGCATTTGCAAGCAGGAAATTATCAGACTCATAATAGAATTATAACATGACGGAAAGAGAAGGCTTAGCTATGGTTTACGCACTACATAAATACAGACATTACCTATTGGGTAAACACTTTAAGATGTTTACAGATCACTTGGCCCTGAAATACCTAGTTAACAAGCCAGTGTTGGGGGGGAGAATATGTCGATGGTTACCACTATTTCAATAATTTGACTTCGAGGTAATAGTCAAACCAAGAAAACTGAATGCAGGACCTGACCACCTATCGAGGGTCACAAATGGAGAGGAACCAACAAATTTGGAAGAGAACTTTCCAGATGCACAGCTCTTCTCACTACAGATTGTTGACGATTACTTCGCAGAGATCATCCAGTACTTGAGCACAGGTACTATGCCGCAAGGATATACCACTGCGCAAAAGAAGAACTTGGTAGTCCGCGCAACCGACTATCAGTTGATCGTAGGGAATCTATACAAAATGGGCACAGATAGAATCTTACGAAGATATGTACTAGACCACAAACGACCAAGAATTTTAGCAGAAGCTCACGAAGGAATAGCAGGAGGGAACTATGCAGGAAAAGCTATTGCGTAGAAGGTACTGTGTGCAAGATTATGGTGGCCAACAATACATAGAGACTCGAAAGAATATTGTCGGCAATGTGATGTCTGTCAACGGGTCGGCAAACCCAACATAAGGGACGAGATGCCACTACGACTGCAAGTGACACTTCAGACATTCGAAAAATGGGCAATAGACTCTATGGGACCCATTAACCCACCCGCCAAGAGAACAGGGGCGATATATATTATCACAGTGACATAATACTTAAAAAGATGGGCGGAAGCCGCACCAGTAAAAGATTACAGCGCAGAGACAGCTGCCCACTTTCTTTTTGAACAGGTAATTACTAGATTTTGGTGCCCAAGAATTTTGATGAGCGACCAAGGAATGCATTTCATCAACAACACCATCCGATTGATGCTTGAAGATTTCAAAGTTCATCACCAAAAAATCACACCGTATCACCCACAGGCTAATGGCACAGTAGAAGCCTTCAACAAAATTCTAGAGAACGCCTTGATGAAGATATGTAACGTCAACAGGGACGATTGGGATCTCAAGGTACCAGCAGTACTATGGGCCTATAGAACCACATGCAAAAAGTTGACAGGTTACACACCATTCAAACTATTCTATGGTCAAGAAGTAGTAGTGTCGTTAGAATTTCCAATACCCAGTCTACGTGTAGCAACTATCACACAAATGACAGAACGAGGCGCAGTCTAGAAATGACTAGATCAATTATTGTCAATGGAGGAAGACCGAATCTTGGTAGGATTCCATCAATAAGTACAGAAAGTGAGAGACAAAGTGTGGCACAACCGCCACATCAAGAGAAATATGTTCAAGGAAGGAGATCTAGTATTTCTCTATGACAGTAAAGTGCTGCAGCACCCAGGGAATCTGAGAATGCATTGGCTAGGACCATATGAGGTAAAAGTTGTCGCAGACGGAGGAGTTGTACAGTTGAAAGATCTAGCAAGCGTAGACCTCAGAGGAAAGATCAACGGGAGATGGCTGAAGCTATACAAGGATAGTCGACTACCCACCGCGCAGTAAAAAAAAAAAAAGAGCCTGAGGGAAAAAAAACAACGGCCATATTGGAAAGGGAAACAAGAAGAAAAAGGAAAGTCAGCAAAAGCACACTGACAGGACAGCATGAGGCAGAACTAAATAAAGGCAAGGATGGATGGGATGTCGTATTAAACACGCCAACTGGTGACCGTAAAGTAGCCATAAGGGCAGGTACAAAAACGTCGCGGATACATTGAACCCACACTTATGGTACATTAATCACACAAGGTAGGAGGCATCCTCAACAAACTTCATGGCACATTCATACAACACACGAGCATAGAAACAGTTAGTATATTCGCAAAAGAAGAACGGAGAAAGAGAAATAGCAGCCCGAACGCACAGAGCAATATCGCAGAGCTTATTCGAGCTATTCGAACCAAGCAAATGTTCGACAGACACTAGTATGGCACCACCAAAGCCCGCAAAACCAAGTCAGACAGTCAGACAAACTAGGGTTCAAACTAGGTCACAAGGAACACAGGAAGACAACGAGCAGCAGCCACCAGAGATCGTTTATATTGACAAAATATCGTCGTCGGAGGAGATCCCAGTCGAATCAACACCGATCCAGGAAGAGATCCTGCAGCCCCAAACAGAAGCCATGAAAGAGGACATGCTGACAGTGGCGCAGGAGCCTCAGAATGAAGCAGTAGGAACCCATCAGGAAGGACAGCCAGAAAACGTTGAAGCAACCATGGAAATAAACAGAAGCACACAGAACCCGGAAGTAGAAGTCCAACCAGATATTCCACAAATACCCATCCCAGACTTTTATTTTTCGGCCGAGCCGACTGGTGAAATGGGAAAGGCTTGGGAATAATGGATGGAGAAGGAGAAACCGGAAGCTATTGGAACTTCGAACCATCCAACACAGTGGGAAGACAGGATTCATATACCGAGCTCGCCTCGAAAGAAACCAGCTGCAGATATTGTGCTACCCTGCACACTAGAGGGAATACAGGTGGAATCGCAGCTATTGGGTCACGTCGAGAAGCTAAAGTTTTTTGACCATGACGTAGCAGATGAAAGAAAATATCCAGAGCTTGCACCATAAGTCTTTATGGAGACAATAGCCATGAACCCTTTCGAAGGAACTATCACTAAGCCACGCAAGTGGGCAGCCGGACTGGACAGAACCGGAATCTTAGGATTGTTGAAGATACCACACTTTGGCAGAGGCCAATATACGATGGCATGCATCAAGCAACTGTTAGCAGTTATGCATGGAGGGGATGTATGACTGGACAAACCCATCCCCATAACTATTGAATTTATTGTGCAAATTACAGGACTACCCATCCGGGGTATGGATCATGCGCTGATACTGGACGACAAGTCCAAGGAAAAAGCATTGGCAGAAGAAATATGGCACCGACAGGGGAACAAGAGGCATTATAATCAAGTGAATTAACGATGCCACGACACAACTGGGAGAAAATATCTTAGCCTACAAAGTGCTAAGAAAATGCCATAAAGATGAAGTACCAGCAAGAGTCATCGCAATTGCAGCTCAGTGCGTAGAAGGCACCTTCATGAGCTGAGCGCCATATCTTTCAAACTTGTTCCAAATAGACTGTAAAGATGCGCAAGAAGCAGGTATGGAATTTCATTACTCATGGCTGATTACTCTTATCTCTTTCATGGGATGAAAAGAATCGGACCACGTCACCTTCTGTACCACACCACAGCCAGGAGGAGCGAGATATTGTGTCCTGAAATCCATGCCACTATCCAAGCATAAGAAGGAAAATGGAATTATATTCGAAGCTTACCTACGGGAAATGCAGGAAACAATCAACTGAGCATGGATGATAACACAAGAGGTTGTTGCACGATACGGGGGCATCGCCAATTTCTGGGCTAGGCGACAAGCCATGTGGATACAGCCAAGACAGGACCCACATAAACAGTGGCTACAAATGTGCTACAACGTCACCAAGGGAGACATCGACGTGATCATCCACGAGTGGCCAGATGAATGGAAGATCCCAACCATACCCAGAGCAGTATCGGGACAAACAATAGAAGGAGGGGATCCGCAGGCGGAAACACAGCCTCCACAAGTCCCAGTACCCAAGAAACCAAGAACGGGCCAAATCAAGTTGACTCAGACAGAGGGCGGCTCAGAGCAGCTAGGGACCCAGAAGGGGAGAATAGAAACCACTCAGTCGACCAATGAATGGCAGAAACCAGCTGAGAGAACACAAGAAACCGCGATGAACCCCATCACACAGGAACCAGGGGGAACTAAGAGACCAGTGGCACAGGAAACAGGTGCGTGCAAGAAATCAAAGGCACAATGACCACCACCAGAATACACAATCGCAGAGGATGATGGCAAGATGATTGTCAGAATGGTCCAGGATTGCCTCACAGAGGAATTTGATCATGCATCACACCACAGGGATAAACTATAGAAGGAGCTGGCAAAAATGGGGCAACTCCTGAAGAAATTTGTAGAAGCCCATATTACAAGCAGCAGTAGAGGCATAGAGCCATTGAGCGCATGAACCACAGAAAGAATGGAGGTAGGAGAATGCGACTCAATTCTTCCGAAGCCGCATTCCACGGTTTACATAAAGTCGAGCATGCTACGAATAGATGAAATTGTAGGACAAACACCACTGAAGGATTTGGATCAGATCCAATTGGTCCTAACACAGATGCCAGAAAATGCCTTATACCAATTGCAGGTTGGCGTCGACCATGAGATACAATCTCGAGCACATAAAAACTTGGTCGAGCTACGGCAAGCAACAAAGAAGTAGGAAACACTAGAAACAGTTTGCGCGCAAGGAAAATATGAAACGCAGGAGGAGAAGGAACGCAGAGTGGAAGACATTTTTGGGAAACTTCCAACTACTACACAAGGAAGTGAACTCCCAACGGCAGAAAAGATCGATCAAATTGCGCAGGCAATTGATCAATACCAGAAGGAGATCGAGACTCTCCGTGGACATATTAGACCAACAAATCCACCAGGAGTAAAGGAGCAGAGGAAGCAGGAAGCAATAATGAAACTACAGGAGCTGGAAAAACAGGTCACCACAGCAGACGACTTGCTGGATAAAGCAGCGCAACTCTAGACAAAGATGGAAGAGGACCCACAGGTCCAACAATGGGACAAGGAGGAGGAAAGGATCAATACAACGATCCAAGAATTCAAGCAGCAATAGAAAACCATCCCAATTCTAGAACGGGTCAAGGGGACACTAGAGCTAAATTAGTTACAGGCAGAACTTCTCACTGCGCAAACACAGAAACATGAGCATCATGCTCAAATAGAACCATTGCAAGAACGGATAGAAGTAGTACTGGAGCAGGCAGAAGAAGCCAGAAAATAGTCATCACAGACTCAGCTAGAATGTGCAGTACTGATAAGCGAAGAAGTAGCAGCACAAACAGTCGATATCATCAAGGAGAAAACCGCGCAGGCACTGACAAAAGCAGCAGAACTGCAGGAGAAGTTCCAGATGATCACTAGGGAGATCGAGGAAGCACAACGCAATTAGGTGACTCGGGACGAGTCACATGTTAGTGTTGGGAGCTTGTTGGCACCAGACCGAAGTGGAAATAAGGATGATCATCCGAAAGAAAGCGTGTAGGAAACTGAAGTGACAACTGGCAAAAGATCAGCACACGCGAATGCAAGAAAGCGTGCACAGAGGAAAGAGACAGCTGGAGGAAGAACAACACGCGCATAGGATAAAAACCTAGCGTAAGAAGGGTTAGGGTTTTGGTAATATTCTGTAAGTGGTTGAAGAGCCCTAAATGTATAAATATAGATACGAAAGTATCATATAGGGTTGTTGATTTGAGATTAGTTTTTGTGAGGATTACGATTGTTATTGAGTGACTTTTCCGAGTATTGTTTTTGGCAATATGTGAAGGGTTTGGAGTTGTATGAACCGAGTGTTGTAAGCTGTTGAGAAAGAAAGATATGAGGGAAGGTAGATCTGAGGATTAGACTGCAGGCTGTAGAGTCTGGTGCGATCTAGTTCGCCTCACATAGATATTACCCACTTTTGGGGAGAACTGTAAGCGCGTGGCGCAAGGAATTCAAGAACTACCATAATAAAAGAGCCAAGAGCCAAATCTTTGTGGACGTAGCCTAGGAGGGGTGAACCACGGTAATATCTATGTAATGTTTTGAATGTTTGCATATCTTTAACTTCTTTCATCAATAGATGAATACGATTCATGAATAACCAAATGCATTATTAGAATTTGTTTATATTTTGAGTTATACGCATATGATTCCTAGGAACAAGTAGATTACAATAACCGTTCGCATAACAGGGCCTTGATCAAGAAACCCTTTATCCCCTACTCTGTCCTAGACTGTAAACACCTGAGTCTTACAGTCAACCATCTATAGCTATCTCGGGTGAGACTGCACAGTACCTTATGGGCGTTGAGTTGCCTTCTGGTTTACCAGGAGGGTCGATAGTTAGAGGCTTTGTTGGAACCCCGAATGACATGAACCCTGGGTCAATAACTCGGATAACCTGAGAAGGGAGTCGATTAAACCAACATATGGCTTTTTCTCTTTTATCAAAAGTTTCTCTGCCAAAATCTTATAATCTTTTGGCTTACATAATTTCTATTACAATTATCCTACCATCATTTTTTACTTTCTCAGTGCCCTTAATTTTAATTTCATTTATCTAGATAACATGTGGCTTAATTTGTCAAATTTTATGGGTCACATTCAGGCCTTATTTATGTGCTTATTTATAATATTTTTTCATTATAGAACCAATTATATTTAGGATAAGAGGTTGTTACAATTTATGATCCTTATTTTAAGCCATGTGTTGATTTTTTGTTTCATGGAAGTGTTACTCTTCTAACCCTCACAATTTTCAATCTTTTGCAACTAACCAAGCCTTTGGGAGGTGTGAGGTCCTGTAAATGTGATAAGCATTATTTCTATTATAATATGGTGTGATAAAACATAGGTGTTGTTATTGGTAAGTGGAAACAATTGTTTTTCAGTTTCGAAGTTCTTTAAAGAAGTTAAAAGGAGTTGTGTCATCTTGGGCCCAAATAAAAAAAGAGAGTATGGCTAAGGATCTTAAATCTGTCGAGAAGGAAATCGCATATATAGCATGCATGTACACGCATGTGTGCACGCACACACACACGATTTCTTTCTCGACGGATTTAAGATCCTTATCCATACTCTCTTTTTTTATTTGTGTCCAAGATGGCACAACTCCTTTTAACTTCTTCAAAGCAGTGGAAAACTAAAAACTAGTTGTTTCCACTTTACCATTAACAACACCTATACGAGATAAATGAGAAGGGAGAGAAATGAGAAGGGAATATTTAAGGGAGGAAAATTTGAGATTAAAGGAGCTGGAAGTGAAAAAGAGAAGGATGTTGGAATAGAGAAAGGTGAATGAAGGATGAAGAGAAGAGCTATGTGGTTAGAAAAGGGGGGTGAAAACATAATGTTTTCCCATAATTTTGTTAATCATAGGAAGAGGGCCAATACTATTTGGGAAATGCAAAATGAAGAAGGCAATTTAGTTTGAAAGTTCTCAAAGATAGTAAACCTAGGGGTCAAGTACTTTCAGTCAATTTTCAAAGAGCCACATAGGGAAAATATAGTTGGAATTCTTAAGTTAACTTCGTACTTTCCTAGCTTTGTGACAGAGGAATATAATCAAATGTTGATGAAAGAAATTTCCAATGAATGATTTAATCAGTATTAACATCATTCAAGAAAGACAAAATCTTGGGATTGGATAGTTAATCAATGGAGATTTTTGTTGGTTTTTATGATCTTGTTGAGGAAGACCTTCTCAGAGGTATGGAGGAACTCAAGAGTAACGTCAAGGTATTTGGAGATCTGATTTCCACATTCCTTGCTTTGATGTCAAAAAGGGATAACACTATAATTTTATGAGTTTAGGATTATATCATTGTGTAATTGTGTGTATAAAATTATTTCTAAGATTATGGTAGTGAGATTTAAGAAATAATTCTTACAAAAGTAGTTTGGTTTTTAGTTGGTAAATGGATTTTGACACCATAAGGATAGCTCATGAGGGTCTTGATTAAGTAAGGGCTAAGAAATATTCTTCTATGGTCATGAAATTGGAATTATCCAAAGCATATGATAGAATCAGATGGCTTTATCTTGGACTAATACTTTTACATGTTGGTTTTAGCCTTCCAGTGGTAAAATATGTGTCCTTTGTTGTGTTTATTAATGGCTCAGCCTCAACATTTTTTAGGCCATCTAGAAAGTTGAGATAGGGATGCCCCTTACCCCTATTGCTCTTTTTGATAATGTTGAAGGTTTGAGGAGAGTTGGAATGGAAGCAAAGAGGGTAAGAATAAATTCAAGAGTCGTAATTGGTATGGCTTTTTCGTTAACCCATCCATTATTTGTTGATGATGTCTTGTTGTTCTCTAATGGGAGTGTTAGGGAAGTTAGAAAGGTACATAAAATTTTGGATACTTATGGAACAACACCATGCATGGAATTAATGTACTAAAATATTCAATATTTTTTACAGGTCTGCAGCAAGAGGTAGAACAAAGGTTGATAAGGATATTTCCTTTAAACTTTTAAATTTTCAATATGGCTTTAAATATTTGGGTTTTCTATTAAGGAAAAATTGATACATGAAGAGAGGTTGGGGATGGTTATTAGAGAAGATTGAAGCTAGAATAAATAATTGGTCCAATATATGACTACCTATAAGGGGGAGGTTGAACTTAGTATAGCCTGTTCTAGAGGCCATTCTTGTGCTTGGCACTCCTTGGCCTATATCCCAAAAGGTATCTTAGAAAAAATCAGAAAGGTATGTTTTCAATTCCTTTGGTCTAGAAGAGAGGAGAATGAGGGAATCCCACAGGTACAGTGGAATATTATACCAAGAACAAAGGAGGAAAGTGGATGGGGTCCGAAGAACATTCACCTTCTTATCATTTCTTTGGAAACCAAGAGCTTATCGAGGGTTCTTAATTAATAAGGTCCATGGAGGAAATTATAGAACAAAAGTACATAAGGTTGAGAACCATCATGGAATATATCAGGAACCTAAGGAAAAATATAAAATTACCTCAATCCAATGGAAGGCTCTAGTCTAGGCATTTTTTATGATTGGGAATCATTTGGCCTAGAAAGTGAGAAATGATGAGAAGGTTGAACTGGTGTTGACTATATCTTGGATTGTGGAGAAAGGATAATACTACGAGATGAAATGATTAGACTTATTTGGGATAGAGGCATTTATACCCTCAATAACATGGGGTATCCTCTTTCTACAAATATTTTTCAGTAAGGATGGAAGAGTGCATAGCTACTAGGATTTGAAAGAGATTAGGTAGTTCAATGGAATGCTTATACATAAAGCCTTAGGAGGGGGCATATCAAGTTGAAGGATGATGTTGAAACCCTTTCATGGGAAAATAACAAAGTTAGGGGTGAATATACATCTCACATTGGATATAAATCTATGATTGATAAAAATCTTCAAGAGCCTATTTGGTGGTTGAAGCAAATTTGGAAATTAAAAGGTCCAAAAATATTTGAATATTTATTTGGCTAGATTTTAAAAATAAGGCATTGACATGGGAAGTCTTGTAGAGGAGATGTAGATAGGGTCCATGGATATGTATCATATGTAAATTGGAGGAAAAAAATATTTCTCACTTAATAATAAAATGTCATTTTTCTCAGTAGATCTATAAAGAATTAGAACATACCATTGGTAAATTCAATATATGGAATGGTGATATAGTGGAGGAATGTTTGAAGCAGTGATTTAGAAAAATAAATTGAAAGAGATCGTATATGTGCCATGCCTAATTATTTGAGGAATATGGCTAGAAAGAAATTCTAAAATCTTTGAAGTCAAATGTATTCCCTCTTTTCAATTTGTATCACAAGTTAGGGCTATGGTATCCAATATTAGGATGTTTATCAAGGACAATGTTCCTTGGTAAGTGCAAACACTGGCAATTGATAAGTCTTATCCTTCAAGTTTTTTTGATGGAGCTAGGTAGGGTGCGCTTAAGTTTAGCAGTGTTGGAGGAGTTTTGTTTCTCTCTAATTCTCATCATGTGAAGTCCAAAGTAGGCCCTGGACTTGGGTCCAATAACTAAAATAAATTAAAGGCTCTGATATTATCGTTAAAGTGTGCAGTGGATAGGAGTGTTAAAAATATTTAGATTTATGGGGATTCCTCCCTGCTCATCAACTATCAAAGGATGCACAACAGATGGTGGTGGGATCCATGGTTGTGGAGGAATTGAGAGAAGGAGTCTATGTCTCTACTTTGATATCTATTTGATTGTGATGACTTGCGTGTTTCTCCTTATTTTTGTAGGTGATGGGTCTTCATTTTTTTGATCTTAGATGATAGAAATTTCTTTCTAATAGTAGTAAGACATATTTTTGTGATGACTATTAAAGGATTTTTTAAGTAGCTATTGGGTTGAAAGATGGAATTGTAAATGAATTGTGAATTGATTTGTGTGTTGATATTTATCATTAGTTTTTGTTTTATTTTTTGTTTTTTGTTCTTTTTTTTTTTNGGGGATATTTTGGGGTTGAAGGGATCTAGGGTTACTAGACCCTTCTTTTTCACTTCCTAAGTGTGAATGCACCTAAGCAATGTAATTTCCATTCTCACTCCGAATATAAATTGCATTTTTTTTCTTGGAAAAAAATATGGGTAATGAGAACTAATGTGTATGTGTGTGTTGAGAGAATAAAACACGTTAATTTTTTGTTATAGATTCTAATTCAAATTATTGTCCCCTGTAGGGTTATAACATGCTAGAAAAGAGGAAGCTTAATATATAAGTTATACAAGTGTGAAGGAATCCTACATAAGGCGAGTAGATGAACATTAACTTGGTGGAAGAAATGGAAGCTAGTGCTCGGAATGAATGTTTTAAAAGCCTCGATGCTCAACCTAAGTAGTTTTTCTTGTGGTTTTGACAATATAGTTGCTACAATTTCACCCTGAATCCATAGTGATAAACCTAAGTAATCATTATTTTGGTTTTTGTGGAGGTGGCGAGGGGAGTGGAAATGGCAGTTTCATCCTGAAGCCCAATTTCCTAGCCTAAGTAGTTGGTGTGGTGGTTTTGATGGAATAATTGCTTAGACATTATCATTCTAGAAGAATGGATATGTGTTTAAAGAATACAACCTTAAAATAATGGCAATATGAGGAAAAAAATAGAAACGATTTCCTCCTAAGCTTGAAGTGCATACATGTAGTGTAGTCTACTTAGATATTATTAGTTTGATACAACATCACCATAACACTTATAAATTGCCTCAAATCTTGCACATATTGTGACTTGTGGGCTCTCATAGAGGATTGGTTAGGGTAAACCCTAGATGTGTTCCACTAATTTTTTTTAAATTCCATGGAAGAGAGAGTTCACCCATGCCCATGATAATCTGCATATTCTCTCATGGACAAGTGGACCACTACAAGAAACTAGAGAGAGAATTTTTGAGTGGGTATACAACATTTCAATGGGTGGTGATTGATTTATTATAACTTGGATATGTATCCACATAAGAGCTATATATTCTCTCCAATTTGACTAATCTCCAAGGTTGAGGAGTCCCGGGATAATTTTTAAGGATTGAAATATTGTACCTTAGTATAGTATTTTAAGCGATTTTTTTGGATTGAAAAAATCATACATATAAACAAGTAGGCGAATATTCAATGAAAAACATACAATTTACTAGGAAAACTTGTAAAATTTGGAGAATATTATTGATACAAGAATATTTTGTGTAAAAAATAAGAGAATTTTTAAAGTGAAAATGCCCAATTAGAAAATTTATTTTTTGAAAAAAAAGGGCCAAAAAATAGTTAATTGGCGAAAATTTGCCCCTAAAAAATACCCTAGTTGAGGTGTAGTACAATATCACTCTCATATATATTCGATATATTTATTGTCCTTGTGTGCAAGTTTGACTTTGTTCATGATTGTAATGGTGGATGTATATCTATTGCAGGCATAAAGTATTTCCATATATAGTTGAGAGGGGTTTTGCAAGCTTAGACTAGTCCAATGGATAGGTACGAAAAACTTCTAGACTACTCTAAATATCCCATGGATTGGTGTCCAATATTTCTCAAAAATCTTTCACACTTGTCTTGTTTAGGTGAATATTGTGGTCATGTTTCAATAGGGAACATTGTGGGGAATGGTTCGGAGAAAACATTAGAATTTCAAGCAAAAGTGGAAAGGGATTATTAACTCTTATCTTGCATGTAGGATCTAACAAATTCCATTATGGATATCCTTTGGAATGGTATCAATCTATAGGAGGAACTATGGATGAAGTAGAAGTAACACGTGTTGCTACTATGAACATTGAAGGAGGGAGTAAAGTGGATAAGGCTCTCAATCACCCAATTCTTGAAGGGTTATATGGGAAGGATTCCATGGTGATTCTTGGTGTGATCCATTCATAACAATATTCAAACAAATGGGATGATAGTTCGTGGATAAAGATCTACTTGCTTGGTTTGGATTTTATCAGAGTAGGCTTAGATCTTGAAACCATTAGTAGAGTGAAGAGGGTTGATAAACTTTACATGGAAAGATCAGAGGAACCAAAAGAGAGAAGGGTGAAGAAACTTGTGAAGCAAATGAAATCAAGAGTGAGGATGGTGTTTGGTGGGATCCTATGGCGAATAAAACTCTGGAATATTATGGCAAAGCCTTGATTGGAAAATTCCATGGCCTGCAAATATCAGACTATTCCCTTAATGACAAATACAAAAGATCTGGTCTCTAAATCTTGGGTATCGGACAATTTTTTACCTTTTAGGAAGAGGTTCGACTGCTCTATAGTTTCTATCTGAAGAATATTTGAATAGGGTCTTGAAGGGGAGATGGTTCTTGGGAACGACCTTTCTATCAATGAATCCATTTTCGATGTGTTTTGATCTGTGGCCATAGGTGGCTAAAGCAATGTAGATATGGGTTAAATTTCCAAGGTTTCCCATGGAGATGTGATATGTCAAAGTTCTGAAGGAAATAGACAATTCATTGGGAAGAATGATAGACATTGATGAATCCTTCAAGGTAAGCACCTATCAAACAATGGTTAGAATTTTAGTAGAAGTTGACATTGGTGAAGAGTAAACTAAGAGTATGGAGATAATGCTAAGTCATATTTTCCATAGTCAATTTTTGGATTACTACAAAATTCCTTTTAGATGTGTGTGATGTCATGTCTATGGTCATATTGCAACAAATTATTCTTTACCTTTTGCAACGAAGGTGTGGTGAAAGAAAGCAGGGGTTAGGGAGTCAAAAGACATCATTAAAAAATTATTAGTACATTTCAAAGGGGATCCATGTCATGATGTTGAATTAGTCTTTATTCAACAAGATTTTGCCCAAAGAGAGAACTTGAAGATGTTATCTATAATCGAAGCTAAGCTATCTGAGATGGAAGTTCGAGAGTTGGAGAATCCCAAGCTAGTCTCCCAAGAAATATAACCAAAATGTGAAGACGTTTATATTTCTAAGGTTTGTGACTAGGGTTCAAACAACCTATCAAGTATGGTTCTAGGTGGAACTCCATCACATTTAGAGGCATTATCCATGGAAGATGTTGTACCAATTCTTGAAAAGGTAACAGGTAGTAGTTCTAATAAGTCAATTGGCATAATCTCTAATACCCTTTCTCATTTTTAATAGTGCATAATGAGTTCATATGATAAATAAGATTGGCCCACTCCTTTAGAGATGTATATAAGTCTGGAGGGGGATTATGGGTTAAGAATAAATCTAGAATTATTTTTTCAAGGTAGAGGATCCCTAATCCTAACCCTAGAAACGAGAACAAAAATCTTGTATCCAACTTAGGAAGTTCATCCAATGATGGTTCATAGGATGATGAATCTGACTTAGGATTGTATGGTCCAAGGAATAGTTTGGAAGAAATGAAGCCCAATATGTATCATTTAATCTCTAGAAAAAGAGAGAGGGTCTTGGGAGATCAAGGGTCAGATTGGGGCTTAGGAGTGGACCCTTTAAAGGAGACATGCCCTTAAATAGTAAATATAAAATATCTATTGCACCATGCATAAGAGAAACTTTAAAAGAGATTCAATAGGGGAAGAAAAAGTCCATAATAGGGATTCTTAGTGTAAGACAAACCCCTTTAGAGGGTTTAAAATGATTCTTTCATCCATAAATAAAAGACTTTCCCTTGGTAGGTTAGTGTATATTCACAAACCAAATATAATATAGTTTTAAGAAAATATAGGAGTAGGTCAAAATTCCATAAGGGTCAATGGAAACTCCTCGGACTGGGATTTCTTAGCCCTAGATATAGAAGGTAATTTCTAAGGGGTTCTTACTCGTTGTAAGAAGTCAATTTCCTTTATTTAATTGTTCAATATATTACTTTAGGTATATTCAAAAAGTTATTGTTCAATGATCTTGATCAGAGGGTCTCAATAATAAATCATTATGGATCTTATGAATAGAGGTAAGAATTTTGGGAGTATTTTTTTCTCATTAGATTGTATAAACGAGGAGAGGGTTATCATCTATAGGGGGAGAGGTTAAGTTTTACATTGAATAGATTAGAAGTGTGAAGAGAAGTAGATCAGTTGGGTAGACTGGATCATTTCTTCAAGCATAAGATAGAAGACTCTTGATTTGTTGATATAAGACCCATCAAGGTTAGGATAATTTGGAGGAATAGCATATCAGGGAAGGATGGGATATCCAAGAGGATAGATAGATTTTTGGTGTTTGAATGTGTTATGACAGAAATTGAAAATATAAGGATATGCATAGAGGTAGGGGATGTTCTTATTACTCTCTTATCCTGATTCAAATGGAGAAGTAAGATGGTAAACCTACTAGTCCCTTTAAGTTGAATCCAATATAGACAGATTGTATCATGTTCTACTGATCACACTTATATTGACTTATTCTTTAAGGACACTTGCGTGCAAGTGATCCGGTTATGATACATTATGAGTATGCCTTGGTTATGAGTTATGTTATGATGTAATTGTGATTATATGATAATTTCTAGATGTATATATGTATCGACATGTATTATTGATGAGTTTCCCTTAGTGTGTAGGGTACATGACAAGTTGATGATGTTTATGGCATCAATTAACTATCTTGGACTCTAGATTGAGTCAGGGAGTGGATTTGTAATTAGTTTGAGTATTTGATTTACACGCATGTGATTTGTATGGTGATTTCATTATGGATGTTATGTATATGGGTTATTGATAGTGTTCTTGTCAGTGGATGTAGGCTTGGCGACGCTTGCTAATCCGACTCACATAAGGAATAAAGGGGTCATGCTCAAAAACCAGATATTTGAGGGAGAGGTGTGGAAACGTCCCTGTCACAGCCTACTAGCACTCTCATTGTGACCTGAACTGTAGGTTAATGATTACCTAGTTTGAGAGGTCCACGATGTCATGAGGGCAGACTGAGACAGGCGTTCACGAATAAATCTAATGGGCGCGCAATAAGGCAGAATCATGATTCCTTAGAAGCCCTTAGTCTCTCACAAAGTCATCTGAATGGAGTGTTGACTCCAAGGGTTGGACAAACTTCCAAAACCAGTCAAAGGCAAGTGGCACCCTTGGAGCACGAAGGTGCGTCTTGAAGGGCACGCCACGTAATTAAATGTGAGTAAATAAATCTAGATGGCCTAGAAAATATAATGAAATGTTTAGACCTTGTTAGGTTAAAGTACTAATTAATCAGTAAATTATAAACTTAGAAGCCTAACAAGAGTCTAAGACTAAGTCTAATTCTATGTTTAAATAAGGGACTAAATAAAAATATTAAATAAATTAAAAGAATAGAGACAAAATCAAACTATAAGAAAAAGGGGAATAATTTTATTTTTTTTAAGTTGGGTAAATTGCACATGTGTGCATGAAAATAATAAAAGGAATTTTAAAATAAAATTAAAAAAACGTGAGAGAATAGATGTACAAATAGAATGGCATCAAATAGAATGGCATCTTGAGTCAATCTACCACTAAGCCTAACTAAAATAAGACTCCTAATCCAACTCAACCTAAGATCTAGTTAGGGGACACTTAATAAATGAGAAATTGGGGAACTAAGGGACAACTAAGAGAAAAAATAGGAACACATTGGGGAATGTGAGGGAAAATGGCTTTTTAAATAAAATAAAAAGGGTAATTACTTGTGCAACTTTGGGAGAGTGTGACAAGTGTGTGGGTGAATAATCATAATTAAATTAATTAAAAATTTAATTATTTGTGCATGAGGACATGTGTCATTGGGGATTTCTCTATAAAGGAAATGGAGAAAAGGGGAAAGGGCTCTCACTTTTCTTAGTATTGTTATGCTGCCAAAATTTTGTTTGACTGTGTTTTACTTGTGAGAGTTGGGATACCAAGCTTGTGGAAAGAGTGGAAGCTTTTCCTTGCGAGGCAAGCTTAGAGCTATTGGTTCTGGTTTCTTGTGTGTGTCCCCTTTGCGGCTCGGGGGGCTAAGGGGGAAGAAGATTACCCCTAGCATTGGCTAGGAGGTATCGGTGTAGTCTTGGAATTGTCAAGCAAAAGTGAAGGAGGGTATTTACGCAACATCAGATTGGGGAACAACTTCTAGCTTCATTATTCTTGGTCACGGTATTTAGTTATACGCTGCTTATCAAAACTTGGGATGCAAATTGTATTGTATTCTTCATGGATTAACATTTAAATTTTATGTTACAATATGCATTGGTGCGTTACCTTTCTAATTACAGGTGTTGGAAGATAGTAAACTAATCATTTTATTTTTAAAAAGAAAAAAATTGATCAATTCAAATGAGTTTTATGAAGTGGTTGTTTCCTGTGAATAGATACCAATCACTACATATTATTATTCTAGATCGAGATTTCGGAGTAATTGGGGTTATTGTTTTTATGTACAATGCTTATCTCAAATTTGGTTGTTGATGGATAGTGTTAATGTTCTTGATCATTCTATTTTATCTCAAGGAGTAGTACATGATCCTTACCAATTTCATTATTTGATGTTGGAGATATAATTAACACCTCTTATTATAAAATCTTACCGCCTAAGGACCCATGTTTTTGCTTATATCTTGAACCACCTCATAGCCATATTTTAGCACTAGGAATCTTAGGTGTTCAGCGAATCTTAATGAACACAATTTAACATTTAGAAGCTAAATTGTTTTAAACAAAATTCCATTCTTGAATATCCTTAATAGTGTGATTGATTCATTTTACGCTTCTATTTATGTGACTTTTGTTAATGGACGTTTTAATTGCGTATTATTTTGGATTGCCGATTTATCTATAAGAGAAATGAATTAATATTTTTTGTTAATTATGGGAAGAAATATAGCAATTGCCCAACTGAAATGAGCAATTGGTGTAACATTAGAGGGAACGTCAGGGGAACTCTAAACCCTCCAAAGGTCTACGTTGAGAAGGAATTTTATAATCAAAATACAATACTAATTCTGAACGTAGTGCTTAATTGTTAGTCGATATTTAATAAGAAAAGATTTGTAGTGGTTGCATAAAATTATGTTGATTAACTTGAAAAGTGAAATATCTTGCTACCTTGATAATTATCTAATGATGACTTTACAATCTTACGCTCTTAACATGAAGTGATTTAGAATTTAAATTTTGGAAGAGATAATTTCATTATGCAATCATTAAACTTGCACACTCATGGTATTGTATGATTATAATGATAGCTCACTTTTGTTGATCTAGAGTGTTTGATAAATATTCATTATTGTTAATGATATCTAACTATTTAAGCTCACTCATTTATGAATGATCCAAGGAGTCATCTCGGTAATTGTTATAATATATATATAGTTTCAACCTATATTGAATTGTTTTATACAACACTCAAATTTTTGGATGTTACTCTTTTTAAACGGTGATTTCCTTTTGTAGATGGCATGGATAGGTTGTCACATATTGGTTGTTTTCGCTAAGATTGTATGGCTAACTATTTTCAATTATCCTTGAGATAAGTTAACAAGATTGTTATAAGTTGTTGCATATTATTACATGTTCAAATGTTGTCTTATGGCATATGGTAAGTCTTTGTGAATAAAGAATATTGAGTTAGAAGTAATCGAACACCTATATGTGTTATTGTTATTGAGAAGTTAACTACGCATTTAATAAATGTGGTAGAGGATAAATTCGTTTTCCTTCAAAAAAAAAAAATTGGGTCACGCCATTGTAATCACTTAACTTGTGTTGTGTGGATGGTGGATGTTTCAGAGACGAAGAAGATTTTCAAGAATTGGTTAAGAGAGAATGGAATGGTTTTGATGCAAGGTCAAGGGACTCAAGAATTTTTTAGTTTGCAACTTCTTTGAGGAAGTTAAAAGTGGTAGTGTCAACTTGAGTAGCTAATAGGAATAATAATTTGGATAAGGATTTGAAGGATATTGAAAAGGAAATATCTAATATGTATGAAAAGAATGTAGCAGGGATATTTAGGGAGGAGGAGAAGAAAATAATTAAGTAATTAGAAGACAATAAGAGGAAATTGCGTGTAATGAGAGAGGTTGATTAGGGATGAATAGGGTTGTGTGGTTGGAAAAGGAGGATGAAAACACAAAATTATTTCACCAATATGTAAATCATAGGAAGACGATCGATAATATCTAGGAAATGAAAAACATAGAAGGTCATATGGTTAGAAAGTTTTATAGATACGTGAGATAGGAGTCTCTCATTTCCAGTTAATTTACAAAGAGCTCGATAGGGTGAACATTATTGAAATTTTGAAGCAAACCTCTTATTTTCCCAACTTTGTATCTAAATAAGATAACTAGATGATGATGGAAGAAATACATAAGGAGGAATTATCAATACCCCTTACTTTATTCAAGAAATACAAAATTCCTAGTCCAAATGGATGGACTATTGAATTTTTTATTGGCTTTTATGATTTGGTGGAAGAGGATTTAATGAGGGTCATTGAAGGGATTATGAGCACGAGTAAAGTGCTAGGTGTTTTTAATTATGCCTTCTTAATTATAAATGATGCCAAAAAAGGATAAGCCTATGGATTTTGGTGAGTTTAGGTTTATTTCATTGTGTAACCTTGTATATAAAACTACTGCAAAAGTCCTAGTAGTCAATGTTAAGAAGGTTTTTTTTTTCCTAAAGTCATCTCATGGGAGCAATTTGGTTTCCTGGATGGTAGGCAGATTCATGAAGCAATAGGGACAACGCGAGAGGGTGTCAACTTAATAAAGATAAATACATATCCATCTATGGTCATTAAATTGGATTTATCCAATGCTTATGACAAAACTAGTTGGTTGTACCTAAGATTGATGCTTTTGCATGTAGGATTTATTCTCTCTATTGCTAAATGGATAATGGGGTGTATTTCTTCAAATTATTTTGATGTTCTTAGTAATGGGTTAGCCTCGAAATTTTTTAATCCTACTAGAGGCATGAGGTAAGGTTGCTCATTATCTTCATTACTTTACTTATTTATGGATAGAGGATTCGGTAGAGCCATAATAGATACCAAAAGGTAAGGAATCATTATAGGCATCATAATGGGTCAATATGTGAGGTTAACTTACCTACTATTGTTGATGAGGTCCTACTTTTCTCTAATGGTTTTGAAAAGGAAGCAAGAAAATTTAAGGAGATATTGGATAACTACAGTACAACTACGAGTATAGAGATAAAAATTTAAGAATATGCAATTTTTTAGTGGTTTGGAGTAAGAGGATGAACTCGAGATATTGAGGTACTTTCTTTCAAAAACCTTTAAGAAGGATTCAAGTACCCAGGTTTTGTTTTAAAGTCTAATGGATATGGAAAGGTGTAGTGGGGATGGCTTTTATGAAGAATTGAAGGAAGAATTCACCATTGATGTCATAGATTGTTGTCTAGAGGAGGGAGAATAACTTTATTAAAATCTATTCTAGTATTCTGACACTCTCTTGTTTATATACCAAAAGGGGTACTTGAGAAAATCAATAAAAAAAAACTGTGTTTTAGATTCTTATGGACTTGGGAAAATGAAAATGAGGGAAACCCTATAGTAAAATGGTAGGTTATTGAAAGGCCTAAGAAAGAAGATGTTTGGGGGATAAAGGACATTCAATTGTGTGGAAAATATCTAGCTACTAAGTGGAATGTATTAACTAAAAACATTTTCTTGAGACAAAAAATTGAATAGAAGTGTATCAATCCAAGTTCCTTCCTATACTGGATCAAGATCCCAAGAAAAAACACTCAAAATGTTTTTATTCATTAGAAGGTGTGTGTTCTAGCTTTCCCTTTAATAGGAAACTATTTGGCCTGGAAATTTGGGAATGAGGGACAAGTTAGGGTTGGTGCAAATTCAGATCTAGGGTGTGGCGAAAGTGTTAAGTTGCCTAAAGAAATGATTGTCTCCTTGTAAGAAAGAGGTATTTTCACTTTGAGTAAAGTTGGGGATCAAATTGATATTGGCATTTGAAAACATGGTGAATAAATGCAACTAGGATTAGAAGGAGAGCATGATTATCTAGTTATTATTTAGCAAGTTTGAAGAGAGGTCATATTAAATTAAAATATGAGCTTGATTCTTTAGCTTGGGGGAAAAGCAAGAACCTATAGGTATACACAACAAGATTGGGATATAAATCTATATTTGTTTATGAGTATCAAGAATGAATTTAGCGGTGGTACAAGGTCTGGAAACTAATGGCTCCTAAAAAGAATGTAATTTTCATCTTGTTAGCATTAAGGAACGAGGCTTTGACTTTGAAATTATGAAAAAAAGAAATAGACATGGGCCTAGGTTCATTTTGATGTGAAGAAAGGAATATAAAAATATTACTCATTTAATACTTAAATATCCATATGATCAACAACTTAGGAAAGAAACAAAACAATTCACAAGCATTCCAAATGACCAACATGAAGAGTCGGTGGAGGAGATTTTGAAGTTATGGTTTGATAAAAAAAAATTGAATGAGTTCAGAGCTATTCCTTGCCTTATTTTCTAGGTATCTCGTTAGTTTGAAACTCAAAAATATTTGAATACAAACATCTTCATACTTTTCAAGTTTTGTCACAAGTTAGATCATTGTTATCATTTTCCAAGATGTCAGTCAAACAAGCAGTCTCATGCCAAGTGGGTGGTTTGGTTATAGATGATTCATATGTTGTGGGATTTTTTGATGGGGCTAGGTAGGGCCCAAATGATTTTAGCAGTGCTTGAGGGCTACTTTTTATCTCATCTACTCATTATTTAAAGTTCAAAACTGGGTTAGGGTCATGGCTTTGAGATTTTTTATTAAATTTTCTTTGAAGAGGGATATCAAACACATCCAAATATTTGGTGATTCTATAATGATGATAAATAAGATGCAATGAATTTTATAAACTAATAATATCCATCTCGTACCTATTGCAAATTAGTTAAGGGTGATGCCACACTCTTTTGAATGAGTTTCATTCACTCACATATGTAGGGAATTAACTGTTGAATTTGACTCACTTTCCATGGAGATTCAAAGTTTAGAAGATGATGTTCTAGCAATGGAAGAAATAAGGGATGGAATCCCTATGTCTTCAATGCTCAAAAATAATTTACACTCTCCTTCATGTTTCTTTTATTGTCTGCAAATCTCCTTTTAATACTTTTTTTTGTAAAAAAATTAGAGATCATGATAGGGATGTTCTGGACATTTAGAGATAGTATTTCAGACAATTTTCCAAATATTTTTTTGTTGTCAATATATACTGCACCTTAAAGGTTTTTTTTAGAACATCTTTGAGGCATATGTGTCGATCCTTTTTTGGATTGCTATTATAGATATTATTCAATGTTTTGGATGATGAAATATTGAGCTCATTTTTTAACTTGAACACAGATGTGCTTTTCTTTTTATGTATCGTGATTTAAGAACTTGAGAAGAGTTATTTCCATTCTTTATATGAATAGAAAAGGTGATTTTTTCCTTGGAAAAAATCTATATATGTATGTGTACATGCCAAAAGTCCTAGTTCAGACTATTGGATAATGGAACTATACTTGGGGTTCTATGAAATGCTAGAGAAAAATTTGTTGAGATTTATAGAGGAAACATAAACTTCTGAAAAAGTAACGGGGGGCATTAATGCAACCTTTATAGATCTAATTCCAAAGAAGAATAACCTAGAGTTTGTTGATTACTATAGACTAATTTCTTTATGTAACTTTGTATATAAGGTTATCACAAAGATTTTGGCTAACAGGTTTAAGAGGGTACTATCAAGGTTTATCTCCAAGTAACAATTTGGTTTCCACTTTAACAGGAAAATTCATGATGTAGTCGATTCAACTCAAGAAGGTATGGATTTCATAAAATTTAATAAGACCTACAATGGTTTTGAAAATTGATTTAGAAAAAGACTATGATAAAGTGTGCTAGATGTATTTAAGGTTTTTGTTAATTCAATTTGGGATGAATGTTCATACAATAAATTGGATAATGAGTTATTTATTCTCAGCATCCTTTGTTTTCCTCATTAATTGCTCTCCCTCAATTTTTTTGTTATGCATATAGAGGCCTTAAGAAAGGGTGTCATGTGTCTCCCTTCCTATTTCTTCTAGTCGTATAAGAGTTGGTTATACTAATAACAAAACCAAATTTGGAGGGGTCCATAAAAGGTATAAAGGTAGGGGGCTCCTTAAGTTTAATTCACTTCTTATTTGTAGATCTGATGGAATGATTTTTTGTGGAAGATTGGTAAATGAGATTAATAAATTCAAATATATCTTAGACCTATATTACAAAGAAACAAGGATGGGAGCTAGTGTCCACAAATCCTCCATATATTTATTGGATTGGAGGAGAAATTTGAAAGGAAAATTTCTTAGATAATTCCTTACTCATGTACTCCTTTAGATAAAGGATTTCACCTAAATCCTAATGACTACAAGTACACAAATTGGATGTGGTTGTATAAGAAAATTGAAGATAGAGTTACCAATTGGTGTTATAGGTGGTTATCTTGAGGTGGCAGGTTGGTGTTGGTAAAATCAATCATAGAAAGTGCTATTGTATACTAGATGTCTTTAGTTCAAATCCCAAAAGATGTTGGAAAATATCATAAGGAAATTCTTCAACTTATTATGGACAGGGAAGATGGAAAAGGAGGGGATTCCTTTATTTAAGTGGAATATAATTACTAGAAAGAATGAGGATGGGGGATGGGGACTCAAGGACATCCATACCTTTGGGTAGCTTCTAGTGGATAAGAGCCTTTGGAGGTTGTTGTAACCCTTGAGATGTTTATGGCTAGGAAACTATGCCCAGGCATCAATTAGATTATTTGATTTGTTTTTTTTAGTCAATCTATCCTAAAACAGAGTGTTTTTGTTACTAATTCAGGCATATATCTTGAGTATTTAAATTTTAAATATTTAAGATGAGAAGGAAAAGCATTCCATGTTTCAGACAATTAAAATCTTAGAAGATGGAAGAAGAATATCAAGAAAAACAATTAGAAAATTAGAGCAATGTATATTCTGATAGATATTACTTTAACTTTCAGGAAGAAAAAGTGATGTTTGTTAATGTATCTTGAAACTAGAATATAGTTTGAACTTTAAAGAATACTTCTTTGCATTCAAAAAGGAATAATGAAATATAAGCACATGTCTCCTTTTATACTCACAGTATTTTAGAAGAAATCTAAAACTTTTAATGATAACTTTGTAACACTATGATGGTAGTTGTATTACTAAATCATCACATTCATGGCAGTAGATACATCTAAGCATAAATTGAGAATATGGAAATAATAAAGAAAGGGAAATCACATAATCCGAAACACAAAAGTTTGAATCTTCAAAACTTGTAGATATTTTTATTAATACATAAGATCAGGCCAAAAAGCTCATTTGCATTGAGTTCTCATGAGTTTTAATACAAGAAAGGTCGAAACCAAAGATGGTTATTCGATCCTATTTTTTAGAAAAATGAGATAGTACAAAATCTTTGACTCCTTGTAAATAGGACAATTGGAGGAGTCAATCCCTGATTTTCTTCCTCTTTGATGAGTCACCCTACCCACAGTTGGAGAAGAAGCTTCCAAGTCGAATCTGAAGGATAAATGAAAGATTTCATCTGTCTGGATGCAATATCTAACTTAGTGTACTTTTTGGTATGTAGGAGTATGTGAGAATAAGTTTTTTGTTTGCCATAAAAGATAAAAGTCATCTATGAGTAGATACACAAAAGTTTGACCTCGTAGAGTGCTAGTCATGTTATGAAACTTATCATCCTTTTCCCTGACAATAAACAAACTTTTTCTGAAGTCTCCATATGGAAATAACTTGCCATCTTTGTCCCAGGATCAAGGTAACCCCATTTTCACTAAGTTCTCAAACTTGTTGGAAAAAGATTCCACATTCCTTTTCAGTGTTATGCATTCATTTTGAGCTTGTTGTATCAGGTTCCTCTTTGTGAAGATCCTTTCAATTTCCATTACAATTGTTGTCAAGTCATAAATGTCTTTCTTCAACAATGTATCTTTATAATTTGAATTCAGGAACTTTATGATCTGAGTGGCTCCTTGTGGTCTTGTTCCAAATTCATGAAATGATTTATGTATCACTTCATTTGCCTCATCTCCCAACAACATTTCATCATCTATTATTTTTAAGTAATCCCAAAGCCTAGCTACTTCACTGATAATATCATCCTAGATGAGATGCTTGGCTCCTACCAAATATGGTTTTCTTGACAACTTAGTCTTCATTTGCTCCATGTCTGTCAACATTTTAGTCGTTATCTTCTGATATTCTGAAACAGTTTTATCTTTGTCTTTGATTTCTTCTTTCTGCTATGAGATTGTTTTCTTCATGATTTCAATCTCAACAACTTTCATATTTAAATCTGCTAGTGCCCTTTAAAGTCCAGCTCTTGGATCTGATGTTTTTGTTGCTTGAGAAGAGGAAGATCCTCCTTTTAAAATTTCAATCTATTTTTCGTACATTTCCATCTGTTCACCCATCTCTGCCATTTTCTTCACAAGTTGGTTTTTCTCTGCCTAGATTGTTTGGAGTTCTGGATTTTGTACATGGTCAATTTCTAGCATTTTGAGTTTTTGTTTCAAAACTTGGATTTCTTTATCTTTTGTTGATTGTATGGATGTATCATCTTTTGAATTTTTTCCAAGTTCTATTATCCATTGTTCTAACTCCTCCACTCTTATATGTCTGGTTATGGTAGCCAACTTTTCATTCTTCAACTGAGTTCTGAGTTTATCATTGATGGCTTGAAGTTTCTTGATTCCAAGATTTGTTATTGTAACATCTTTGTTTATCATCTCTACAGTCTGTCTGTGCAAATGAAACTTATCTAAAGGATGAACACTATTCATATCTATAGAGATATTTGTCACTTTTTTTTATCCTTTGGCTCCATGAATGTTATATTCAACCTCTCTTTCTCATAGTCTACAACTGAGATCATTCGAGTATGATATGTATCATGGTCATAGATTTTAGGGATCATACTTTCCTTGATGCTTGCACCTACCTTTCTCACTTCCATAAACTATTGAACTTGGTCCAATTGTCTTGATTGATCACTGGTTCCTGACTCTGACTCACTTTGAGTTGCCACACCTTTGAGTATTTTTACAATCATTACTTCTACAGTCACAACATGGCCTGTTTTCTTTGGCATTATTTCTTCAGGCAACTTTGTTTCCTATTCTTCAATTTCTTCTAACTTCTGCTTCTTGGATGATTCTTCTTCACTTGTTTCTAAACTTTTCAAAGCATACTCGGAATGTTTCCTTTTGTATGTCTTTTCAAACTATTGTGGAGTTTGCGTGATTCGAGACTTTGTTGACTGCTCAGGTGCTTTTCCATGGATCTATAAAATGTTTAGAACATTTTGACAACTGTCTTAGTTTACCAATATCTCCAATTTCTCTTTTTGTTGATGTTGATAAGGACTTTGCCCATGTGAAATTATTTTTGATGAAATTATTCCATGAGGGTCATAATTCCATGGTTCTCCTTGTTGTAATCCCAGGGCTGAAAATATCTTTGTTGTAACCTACAATGTTGACCTCGTATTCACAATGAAAGAACCTACTTCCTTCTTTAATTTGAAAGTCACCTTATACGTGTTAGGCACAAAATGAATTTCATCAGAGTTTATGTTAAGAACCAAACATCAATATAGCATAGAAAAACCTCAAGAAAAGTACTCAACGCCTTGAAAAAGAGATAATTTCAGATAATAAGCCTCTTTGAGGGGGCAACCTCCTTTTACCCCACTTAAATGTTCAATTCCAAGATGATTCAAAATGAAAATGTCTCCTTGGTATATATAGGAGACTAG
>ML787278.1:48267-64600 GCA_009831015.1 Picea engelmannii | reverse complement strand
GGGCAACCTCCTTTTACCCCACTTAAATGTTCAATTCCAAGATGATTCAAAATGAAAATGTCTCCTTGGTATATATAGGAGACTAGGAGGTATAATTACAACTAATGGCCTAAAGCCAACATAAATAAAATAACATTACTAATGTAATATGCCCTAATTAAGGGTTAATGAGCAAGCCGACATAAATAAAATAACATTACTAATCTAATATGCCCCAATTAAGAGTTAATGAGCCAATATTAGGGCTTAACAGTTTAATCTATGTCTAATATATTCAAGAGAAAAAATCATGGGAGTCATACAAATACGTAAGCAAAATGGAGCAAGTTGACAAACATAAATACTTATTTCAGTGTAATGTTCAAAGACATACCAGTCTCCCACTCTTATGCATGGGATTAATTGTAATAGTTTCTTTCACTAAGGAAAGATTCTAGGAGGATCTTGATTATATATGATTTGGTAAGTTTTGGACATAAAACGATCCACATATTGTGAAAAATCAACATTCAAAGGCTTTTTAATAATCACATAGGTCAAGTGAGAGACTGAGGAAGGGTTACCAAGGTCATCTTCAAATTTTAACCGTAGATGTGTGAAATGAAAATTTTGTGTAAATAGAAAGAGATGAACCAGGTAGGACTAGTATCTGAAACTTCTGAGAGTCTCGAATTCGTAACGCTGATAATGAATTTAATCTACTATGAACTAGGCATAATTGAATTTGGTAATGGGTTTGGCTGTGATAGGGCAGATTGAGACCATTATCTCTAATACAAATTCATCAATTGTTAAATCATTCACTTTCCCTAATATCATAGAAATCATTGAAATTAATTTATGAGAAGTCTCAGGAAAGAGGTTCATTTGAATAACAACACTATCTCCAAGCACATCAAGGTTCGTACATAGGTAAGACTGTAATAAAGAAACCCTATCTTTTTATTCCAGTTCTATGAAGGATTTGGTTGCTACTAGCTCATTTAATGGTTCACTATCAGGGTTAATTAACCATCTCATCATATCATTTATAGTGTGGGCGTTTAATTCAACTAGAACATACATGTCTTTAGAGATTATGGCTCTTTTGGCTGGAATATAATTCTCGGCACACCATACTATGAATTCTAGGAAATGGTAAACCTGGGGAACTATAAATTATGCAAGGTCAGACTCCCATGCATAATAGTGGTCAATTAAATCTTAGAAACCTTGTTTAGCTTGTTGGTGCAACAAAGAGGTATCAAATGATAACACGGGATCGAAGACGTCCTTATCTCTGTCGACAAGTCTTCCTCTACGGGGTTTGGAAATTTCTTACACTCTATGGACTGTGATTTCTCCATTTTGATATTAATAACAAAATAATAACATGGATTTAAAATTACTCGTGGAGGATGTTGAATGAGACATGTATCAAATTGGAGGAATAATCGTGAATCTTGTGGGAACTGTTGACTAGGCGTTTGAACTCCTCACAAACTCAAAGTAAATCAAACATTTGATCATTCCCCCCTTTTGCCTTTCAAAATACATGTGTGTCATTAAACTATAAGAAGAAAATTGATTACAAATTCAAATTATACCTTTTTCCGTCGGTTGGTGTGACATTGGACATGTGTCTTCCCCATGTCTATTGCGGGGGGGTCAGGCGTGGTTAGGCTAACCACATATCCCAGGGGCCGCAATTGATGGATGGGCGCCACGCCAAAAGGAATTTAACCATGGTAGAGTCTTGCGCCCACCTCCCCCCTTCCCCCCCCCCCACCCCCTTGTGTTAAACGTTGATCACGCGAGAGGCGCAATTCACTATGACTCGTATATCTTTAGATCTGTAGTGTGGGGGCTAACCTGCACAAAATAACACGTTTATTAATATGAAATTATATTAAAAAACCAAAATATTAAAACCTACGCTACGTTTTAAACCAAATCTAAATTTAATTAAACTTAAATGTATTTTTAAACCATCTAATAAAGATTTCAATAAACCTTTGTTTTATTTAAAATAAAAAAACAACTATTATAGACAAAATCTATTTCATTTATTTTAAATTCAACTAGATTTATTTCTATTTTATTTTTATTTATTTTATTGTTTTATTTGTTTTTATGTATTTTTGCAAGACCAAAATGTCTTATTATTCCTAACTTATAAGTTAAAATTTCCCAACTTTATAAAAATTTGGACTATGTTACAACATCTGGCTCCATCTAGGGATTGTGTTTCCCTGCGAGACATTAAAGAACATGTAGACCAAGTGCCTTTTATTGGGTTATGGATTCATTTTCCTACAAAAAACTAAATAAGATTGTCCTGGTTAATGGTGTTTTATTTATGAAATCATAAAAAATCCTCTTCTCACTTTTAGATTAATCTATGATTGAAGGAATTGAATGACCGCCAATTTCAAAATTCAACGTGTCCATTATAGAATATAACTAGGAAATATAAAAAGATTACACCCATCCAACTTTACTCTGGAATTGTTTATGGTAATATAAGTCTAATTTTTGGCTTAGGAGTCAAATTTGTAATTAGTGTTTTCTGCTTCAAGGCTTTTATTTTTTAAAAGAGTATCTAGGTTAGAACAGAGTTATTTTCTCAGAAAACTAATTTTAATTGAGTATTGTAGTAAAGATACGCAATGACATTCCTCATTCTCATGGTGTTGCTACACTTCCAAAAATACTACATAGCCTATGGTGTAGTCCCTCGCATCACATGCCTTGCTTCACTGCCAATGAGCGTCCATAGCCTCGGTGAAGATATCTACAGTTCCCACTTGAATTCCCTTTCACCATTTCTTTAAATTTGTTTGACATTTTATAGGAGATGGGGGAAATCAATATGCTTCTTGGCATTTAAGGCATGATGTATGTTAAGCAAGAATGAGTAAGATATGTCTGAGTTATAAAGTATACTCATAGGTTTTTCACTTTCTCAAATATAACTCCATTATTTCCGTAATATCTTATTTTAGTAATATACCTTGAGTAAAACAACAAACTACAAGTTTGACTCTAAAGCCTTTATTTAGAAAGAGATTACCTAAAACATACCTTTTCAACTTTAGTGAGTGTATTATTATATTCTCTTTTCTGGTTTTTTGGTTAACATGTTAAAACCCTAATCAGTGATTCTAAACAGTTTGTTCTATCAAGATTTTTTAGGATTTTGAGAAGGGAAGAGATTGGTTGTTTATTTTTCTTGATGAATATAAGTTTTATTTTTATCCTAAATTTTCTAGAAATAAAGAAATGACTTAAAGAAAAATCAAAGAAACCGACTATATACAATGAGTGACAAAACAAAAATTTAAAATTGAATGAAATGTTTCAGAAATTTCCCATTAACAGATAGTTCCAACAGATTTCCTTCCAAGTTCTGAAGAGAAAATGAATTGTTTCCCTCCACTGCAACAATCTTGTAGGGTCCCAACCATAAATGATCAAACTTGTCATGCTTGTCAGGATATTATCTCCTGCTATCCCATTTTAGCACTAGATCACCAAGGGTAAAATCTCTTTGTTTTGCTCTTCTGTCAAAGAAAGCTTTCATCTTGTCTTGATATTCTTGGAATTTCTGATGAACTTTCTCTCTGGTTTGTTGTACTTCAACTAGCTGGTTCATTCTTCTAGTGAGGTCATTGGATTCTTCTTCAGTATCCTACATCAAATTCACCACTAGCGGACCAAGGTTAATAGGGAAAACAACATCAATTCCATAAATCAATTGAAAAGGAGACATACATGTAGACCTTTTAGTGTTGATTCTATTGGCCCGAAGTGCAAATTTCAAATGAGAGTACCAAGCTTTCTTATTTTCAGTTAACATTTTCTCGATAACCCTCATTAAACTCTTATTTGATGATTCAACTAATCCATTACCTTGAGGATAGTGTGTAGTTGAATGACCAAAAATGATATTGTATTTTTGACAGAAATCTATCATATCCAGAGACTTGAATGCTTGAGCGTTATCAGTTATGATTTTCCTAGGGCATCCAAACCTAGATAAAATATTTTCTTGAAGGAATTTGATCACAATTGCATCAGTAGAAAACCTGGTGGAAATTTCTTCTACCCATTTTGAAAAGTAATTAGTTGTTGTCAAAATCCATTTGTATTGAGCACTAGAAGCAGGAAGAATTTCACCTATAAATTCTAAACCCCATTGTTGGAAAAGAGCTTCAACTTTTATGGGAACGAGTGGTAATGATGGGAGTTTTTGTTTTCCTGCAAAAATTTGGCATTCCTTGTAAGCTCTAACCTTTGCATTTACCTCAGAAAAATGTTTTGGTCAGTAATAGCCATCTCTCGGTATTTTATATGAAGTCGCTCTCCAAGCATGGTTTCCTCCACATATGCCTTTGTAAAATTCATCTATTATTCCTTCAGTTTCATCTTCAACAATAAAATTAAGCAAAATTCCTAAAGGATCTTTCCAATAAATATTTTCATTCATTATACAATACTTAATTGATTGAAGCTTAAGAGATATAGCCTTTGCTTGATTGATATCTAATGGACATTCAACATTGTGCAAATAAAATACAATGTTTTTGTACCGGGGAGAAGAAGAAAACTTATCATGAATTTTTACCAAGGGATGTTGCAAATATGACTCCTCATTTATAGCTAAAGAATGCTATGTCATGTTTGTAATATGATTTGCTCCAACGACTCTGTAGTTTGATTCAACTAACAGTTTTTCCAAACCTTCTCCTTTGATCAATTTGGTTGGTTTTATGTCTAGATCATATTCCTAGATTTTTGCTATCCATTTCCCTCTCTTTCCATCTGTGTCGGGTTGATTTAAAATTCCTTTCACCATGCTGGTAGGAACATATGTAGTAATTTTAGATTTAAGAATATAGACTCTAAAATATTTCAGAGCCTTCACCAATGCATAAGTTTGTTTTTCCATTATGTTGTATTTCAACTCTGAATCCCTCAAACTTTTACTGAAAAATGCAATTGGTTGTTCTTTTTTTTTTCATTCCTTTGTAAGAGGACAACAACAATAGTATTATCATATGCGAAGAAGAAAATAAGAAAATCCTTAGAATAATATGGGCTTGCCAACAATGGTGCTTCTCCTAGAGATTTCTTGATTTGATCAAATGAGTATCTAGATTATGGGGACCACTTAACCTCACTATCCTTTTTAATCATATCAGTTAAATCTTTGACCACCTCAGCAAAATTAGGTATGAATCTTATTAAAAAGTTAACTTTTCAGAGGAAGGATTGTATCTCTTTCTTGTTCCTTGGTAAAATAATAACCTGAATTGCTTCCACACATTGAGGATCAATCTTGACTCCATCCTTTGATACAATGTGGCCGAGTAACTTTTCTTCCTGCATAGAAAAATGAGACTTTTTAGGATTTAGTGACAAACCATATTTTTTACATTTAATGAAATTTTGCTTCAGATGTTTTAAATGGTCTTCATCTGATTTAGAAAAAATAGTAATATCATCTAAATAAATCACAACAAACTTATCCCTTTCTCCCACAAATGTTATGTTTGTTGCTCGCTGAAATGTTGCTCCTACATTCGTTATCCCAAAGCGAATATTATTATACATGAATGTACCCCATGGTGTAGTAAAAGCAATCAGCTCTCTATCCTTTTCATGCACACCAATATGGTTATAACCTGAAAACCCATCAATCATTGAAATCCAATTAGAACCAACTACTTTCTGCAAAACATGGTCCATTTTAGGCAAAGAATAATTATATTTTAATGAAGACTTATTGAGGTTTCTAAAATAAACACAGAGTCTAATCACATGTAGAGCAAGGTTAATAGGGAAAACAACATCAATGCCATAAATCAATTGAAATGGAGACATTCATGTAGACCTTTTAGTGTTGATTATGTTGGCCTAGAGTGAAAATTTCAAATGAGAGTGCCAAGCTTTATTATTTTCAGTTAACATTTTCTTGATAACCCTCATTAAACTCTTATGTCATGATTCAACTAATCCATTACCTTGAGGATAGTAGGAATTTGAATGACCAATAATGATATTGTATTTTTGACAGAAATCTATCATAGCCAAAGACTTGAATGCTTGAGCGTTATCAGCTATGATTTTCCTAGGGCATCTAAACCTAGCTAAAATATTTTCTTCAAGGAATTTGATCACAACTACATCAGTAGCAAACCTATATACATATACATATACGTATACGTAAACATGTGTGTGTGTGTGTGTGCGCGTATACATATACATAAACATATACACACACATATACGTATACATACACATATACCTATACATACACACACACAGATATATGTGTGTGTGTGTGTGTGTGTGTGTGTGTGTGTGTGTGTACATATATATGTATACATATGCATATACATATATACATATACATATATAGGTATATGTGTGTGTGTGTGTGTGTGTGTAAATACATGTACATATGTATATATGATATAATGGGCATCCACCCACTGCCATCAGAGTACTTTCGCAACGAAACATTTTCTTCATTAGTGCGTAATAGGAATCACAATTGTGATAATGCTTCTTCCTCATTGTTGCATTTTCCTTCCTTTCGATCTGATCATGCCACAATCCTGGTTGTACCTTCGTTATCTCATACTCACATTGTTCCCTATAGCACTAGAAAATAGATGCTATAAAATCATCAGTCTGTATTATCCAGTCTGTTGCATATTCACTTGCTGCAACTAGCCTTCTACTACAACTCGCTGCAACTGAACCATCTGCATGCTGCTACTTACATCTTGTTGCAACACACACCATGTTGCATCTGTTAAAATATTCGATGTGTTCGTTTTACCATAGACAATATCACTATTGTCACCCAACCATAGGCACACAACCACCCCCGAGCACCATAACCTTTTCTAGACAGAATGATTCTGGAAGAAACACTAGAACCAACAGATAACCAAGAGAGAACATCTTTCTCCAAATATAGCTCACCAAACATAAAGTCCCAAAGCCACAAAACAAGAACAATACTCAACTGCAATAGTTGCAGTTGCAGTTGCATTTACCAAGAATACCACCAAGAAATATCACCAAGAACACCACCAAGAGATACTAGAAGGTAGGGCTCACATCTTAGGCTAGATGGCACTGGAGAAAGAGACCAAGAAACACTCTAGAGTATCCACCTTTCTATCTTGTAGTTGGAGCTCCAAACTTGCGTTATCCTTGACTGAGAGAGTGAGTGAAGTGAGTGTGTACAAATGAGCTAGATCGCCTCTTATTTATAGTGGTTCTTGTCACTTGTTTGGGCCGACTTATCCTTTTAGAAACTAATACTTTAATATTAATTCTTTTACTGAGCCGACTTGTCTTCTAGGATTTCTACACATTTGTTTAGGGTTTCTCTTCCTTCCAGAATATTTTATTCTAGCCAAAGGTTATACATGGAGGTTAACACCTCCCACAGCTACCATAATATCAACACTTCCTCCTAGCTACGGAGGTATTGACAAGTAGAATCATCATAGCCACACAGGCTATCTCATGATCACGTAGATCAACTCACAAGCAACATCACCACTATCAGTATCATTTGATAGCATCAATTGTATCATCTCTCGAGGTGATACTCCATCTAAGTAATCGGGTATGATGTTGAATAATTCACTCACTCAACAGAGTGATACAAGGACCATTCTTCTAATCCAGACATACGTCCTAGAAGAATGATTGTCCCAACAGATGTTGAATGTCCTCAATGGATCCAAGAACCATCCTCTCTACTGCATCATCTCTAAGTTGTATGATCATATCTCAGTTGTACTAGCATGATGCTTTGCATCATATCTAAGTTGAATGATCATATCTAAGTTGTACTATCATGATCATATCTAGCATGATGTGGAGTACCATCTACATCATCTCTAAGTCATACTAGCACGACGTCAATGCACCATCTCTAAGTTGTACTCACATGATGTAGATCAATGCCTCTGCATCAACTCACTATCTATCTAGCTGGCAATCACCTCCAACACTACTGGTTGGTATACCATCCTAGGAAACCCCTTCAACACTACTGGTAATCTCCATGGAAATCCAGTAGTAGTACACAGTTACTGCAATTCTATCCAATATATCACAGTAGTGTCAATCCATAGTAGTACACAACTAATGTCCAATGGTACACAACCACTCCTAGTAGCACACAGTTACTAACCAGTGACACACAATCACTACCAGTGGAGCACATCCACCACAGTAGCATACAACTACTGTCCAAAGACATACAGTCTCCACAACAATCAAATCATATCATCTGATATCATCCTGCATCAACAATGTCATCAATTGCATCACCTCTAAGTCATACTAGCATGATGTGAATGCATCTTATCTAAGTTGTACTGGCGTGATCTAGAGTATCATCTACATCATCTCTAAGTCGTACTATCATGAACATAACTAGCATGATGCAAGTGCATCATATCTGAGTTGTATGTCATATCTAAGTTGTACTCTCATGATGTAGATCAATGCCTCTCTGTGTCACCTCTAAGTTGTATGATCATCTCTAAGTTGTACTAGCATGAGCATATCTAGCATGATGCCAATGCATCATATCTAAGTTGTATGTCATATCTAAGATGTACTAGCATGACATGAGCCATCTGCATCGCCTCTAAGTTGTATGGTCATATCTAAGTTGTATGTCCATCTCTAGGTTGTACTAGCATGGCCATATCTAGCATGATGCGACTCATAAGCATCGTCTCTAAGTTGTAATAGCATGAACATATCTAGCATGATGTCAATACATCATATCTAATTTGTATGTCGACCTCTAAGTTGTACTAGCACGATGCACCTCATGCCATTATATCATCCACAACTCCAACCATCTATATCATATCTGAGCTATACTAGCATGATGCAAGCATCATCTCTAAGTTATATGACCATCTCTAAGTTGTACTAGCATGATACAAATATGCAACTCACTTATATTCCATGATGCCACATATCAGAGCTCCCTCCCAACCAAGGAAGTCATCTCCTCCCTTTCAACCAAGGGAGCAATTTCCATGAGCCCCATCTTGTCCCTCAAGTATGCAAACTTTATCTTGGACAGAGGCTTAGTCAAAATATTTGTTGTCTACTCATCAGTGGAGATATACTGGAGAACCACTTCTCCCCTCTGGACTTTATCACAGAGTAAATAGTACCTGATCTCAATGTGCTTCGACCTGTCATGGAACACGAGGTTCTCTAAAAGCTTAACACATCTTTGATTATCACAATATGTCACAATCGAATCCAACACCTAATCAAATAGTTTAGAAACCAACTTACATAGCCATAATGCTTCCGTACAAGCATCACAAGATGCAATATACTCTGCTTCTGCAGTGTTGAGTGCAACAGACTTTTGTTTCCTGCTAGCTCATGATGTCATAGCAGATCCCAAACTGAAGCATATACCAGAAGAACTCTTTCTGTTATCTGCACTCCCTACCCAATCTGAATCAGTAAATCCATGTAGTTGTACTTCATTGTTTGAGGCATATCTCAAACCATAATTTAGCGTCCCATGAAGATACCTCAAAATGTGCTTTGCAACTATACGATGCTCATGTCTAGGTTCCACCTCGAACTGGCTCAACATGTTCACAAAAAAGCAAATTTTCAGCCAAGTATTAACCAAATACATTAATGAGCCAATCAACAGGAACGAGTCTATTGGATCAAAATCAAAGTCTCTCGAATTCCTTAGATCTATCACCATGGGAGTTGTCATGGATTTGCAATCCATCATCCCAAACTTCTGAATGATCTTTACAACATACTTCCCTTACCCTAGGAAGATTTCACCACGCTTTTGTTATACTTCTAGTCCCAGATAATAATGCATGAGACCAAAATCCTTCATATTGAATTCAAGGATAACTCACTCTTACACTGAATAATGAGAGGCTCTACACCTATCGGAAACAAATCATCGATATATAGTAGTCAGATCACATGTGCATCATTCACAACCTTGTAATAAGGATATGGATTAGCATAGCTCTTGGAAAATCCAAGTCTTGTCAAGTAACTGTCAATTTGTGCATACCAAGCTATTGGAGCTTGCTTGAGTTCATACAAGGCCTTCTTTAATCTGCATATATGGGTTTCTCTCGGGTGTACCTCAAAATCTTGAGGTTGTTCTATGTATACTTCTTCCTCAATTACTCCATTGAAAAAAGTGGTCCTTACATCCATCTGATGTAAAATCCAACCCATGGATGTTGCAAGAGATATGATGGCTCTAATAGAGGTGTATCTGGAAACTTGAGCAAATGTCTCATCGTAGTCTCCTCCCTCCTACTAGGAGAACCCTCTAGCCACAAATATCGCCTTATATTTATCGATATTCCCATATACTGCATGCTTTATCTTGTAAATCCATTTTGAAGTTACTACCGACTTTCCTTCAGGTCTAGGTATCATAGCTTCCTTCCATTCTTTCTTCTTGACTGACATCCAAAGATCTTCAAGTGTTTAACACTTGGCTTCTTTATGGAGAAAGCTTCTTTTGGAGTCATGTTCTTCAATATATGATGAGGACTTATATTCTGAACATATACGACTGTCATAGTTGCTTCTCCCCATAGAAATATGGATAAATTATGGTCATTCATCATTGACTTAACATATTCTTCAATGGATCGGTTCTTTCTTTTTGCTACATCATTTTGCTGAGGATTGTAGAGAGTAGTGAGCTCCCTCCTAATCCAGACCTATCTGTAGAATGTCTTGAAATCATCTGAGGTGTACTATCTTGCTTAGTGAGGAGGTTGACATTGGTCCACACACATCTGAGTGAACGATGTCCAAAACTTCTTTTGCTTTCCACACTTCCTTTAGAATTGGTACTTGGTGAGATCACATGCCTCACCACTTGTTGGATTCATGTGCTCCATTTTTGTAACTATCACTGTAATTCCTTCTGAGAGATATCGCTTGTGACCTACCCGGAACAAGAACAACAAGAGAAAAAGTATTTCCAATAACATTTTCATAAGAACATATCTATGGTAACAAGGATCATAGAATTACCAAGGTGACCTGCCCGGGAACAAGAAATGTCTCCTAGAGGAGATGTTAGTTCATTTTGCAAACAAGTGTAACAAGCATCTATATCGATATCACTTACATGCAACCAAGTATACCTAGCAGTAATATAACCTTTCAAAGATTGTTGTCACGACTATATCAACTATCAAACTTGATATGTGCAAATCTTAACAATTTGATCAATCAAAGCTATACCCTGGAGCCTCAATTGTTTGTTCCTTTGTATGTATTGAATCCAGGATCATTGTTTGGACAAGGTCTCTTGTACATTCCCTGCAAAACACACTCATGCTTTTGTTGGATGATATAACATGAAAAACATATACAAGTGCATACCTGTGAAATTTGCAGCATCGTTCAACTTCTCTTCTAATCTGAAACTAGACACCATCATGACAAGAAGAGGTTAGAAACCAAATAAAAAAGGTTTAATTATTAGAACAAGCTAGAAACCCTAAAATTTTAACTTTGACCACAACATCAATTTTGACCAAAAGTCAATCTTTGACTAGTCAACCTTTGACTTTGACTTTGACTTTGACCAAAAACTCAAACTTGACATTTTTGCTTGCTGAGAGTACCAACAAGTGCACTAGACTAAGGTGCACTAGAATGTCCAAGATTTATGCCAAACTTCTCACTTGAAGTGCCCAGAAGGTTAGGTTAGGGTTTGTTGCAGCTGAACAATCAGAAACCCTAGCTACAACTGCAATTGGTGCCACAACGAGCTTAACAAAGAACTTCCACGCTACCTTCCAGTGATTAGACTATCCTGAAGGTGGTGTGGGCCCATAACCTATTAAAATATTCGATGTGCTCGGTTTACCATAGACAATATCACTATTGTCACCCAACCATAGGCACACAGCCACCCCCGAGCACCATAACCTTTTCTAGACAGAATGATTCTGGAAGCAACACTAGAACCAACATATAACCAAGAGAGCACATCTTTCTCCAAATATAGCTCACCAGACAGAAAGTCCCAAAGCCACAGAACAAGAACAATACTCAGTTGCAGCAGTTGCAGTTGCAATTGCACTTACCAAGAATACCACCAAGAAATATCACCAAGAACACCACTAAGAGATACTAAAGGTAGGGTGCACATCTTAGGCTAGATGGCACTAGAGATAGAGACCAATAAACACTCCATAGTATCCACCTTCCTATCTTACAACTGCAACTCCAAACTTGCACTATCCTTGACTAAGAGAGCGAGTGAAGTGAGTGTGTACAAATGAGCTAGATCATCTCTTATTTATAGTGGTTCTTGTCACTTGTTTGGGCTAACTTGTCCTTTTAGAATCTAATACTTTAATATTATTTCTTTTACTGAGCCGACTTGTTTTCTAGGGTTTCTACACATATGTTTAGGGTTTCTCTTACTTTCGGAATATTTTATTTTAGCCAAAGGTTATACATGGAGATCAATACCTCCCACAGCTACCATCATATCAAAAACAACAACATGTCTTTGCTGCAACACAGCTTCTGCTATAACTCACCTTATGTTGCAACTCCCTACAACTCACCTTCTGCGGCAACTCATTTATACATGTGGATTTTCTTGCCATGTGCCTACTACAGTAACACACATCTCTTTGTTGCAACATGTCCGTTGTTACAATGCACCTCTGCTGCAATATGTCTCATTTGTTGCAACACATATTTGGCAGTAATATGTCTCATGTTACAGTACGCCTTTGATGGGGTAAGTCTCTCGCTACAACACATAACCCACAATCGAGACAGCAACTTATGTTCACATCTTCGGTACACAGACAAAACCCTCAACACTCATAGAACCAGAGCACTCATCCTCCCCATGGAAGACCATGAATTCCAACACGACCTTTTATAGACTCGTGCCACCTGCATAGCCATATCATGCAACACTATTCTCTACAGGATTTACTCATTCATGCACTGACATTATCTCGCACATAATCATGTCAAGAACACAGTGAATACATCCTACAAGATATCAGGAATATGCACACATAGAAAGATTATATTTGCAACAATAATTATTTTATTCATTCGTACATGGTACAATACATCAGTTCTAAGATCGTTCACAACTTACAAATTATGTTGGGTTATTAGGCCGGAGGCCATGGCAACCTCAACCACTCATATCTCACGAGATCTCTTCTCTCATTAGTTCTACCATCTCCCTTGCAATCTCTTCAATGCAGTGTTTTATTTTCCCATAAATTATTTTCTTCAGTTTCCCTAGCAACTCCTCACGCCCTTTCATCTTCCTACTTCCAATTTGTCCTTTCCTCAATGACTCTTCGCCTGTTGCGCATCCTTCAAGCTTCAACCTCAAAACACGCTCCTTCAACACATCCACATTATTTTTGTAACAACTCGTATTATACAACGTAACTGTCCAGGCATGCACTTGTCTTCTATTCGTCCATTCAATGGCAACGCTTCCAACTGTCCCACTGTGCCAACTCTGCAGCATTCAATCGATCTGCACAACTCTTGTTACTCTTGGAAGTCTGTCTCATTCACATCCTATAACAACCAATCATTGTTGTAACAACTCTATCACGTCCCCATAATTGTCTTCGTCATGTCATCCCCAAGATGACCGAGATGCAAGAGGATAAATCAACTAGTTGAAGTTCAAGAGAAAAGAACCCTGGTGTATGACAAAATTAAAGAATATGGGGATAAGATGAAGAATATCTTCAACAAAAAGGCCAGGCCTAGGATTTTTGTGAAAGGAGACATGGTTCTCCTTTGGGATAAAATACGTGAATACCCTGGAAAGCATGGGAAGTTTGATAGCTTATGGCTAGGATCATATGTCATAGAGGAAATCTACGCCCAAAATCCAAATTCTTTCCATTTGAATAACCTGGAGGGACAATGGTTTGATTGTCATGTTAATGGTAGGTACCTGAAACACTTCATACAATCCTAAGTGCATGCATGTGAGTTGGCCTATGAAAGTTCCACCTTGTATAATAATATTTCTTTCAATTTTTTCAGTTATGTACTTTTCTTTCCTCTATATATGTCCTTACTTTTTATTTTTCAGGTCTAGTTTTTCACTCATACTATAAAAAGCATTTTGATTCCATGGCCTAATGGATTAAGGCACCAACTTGCTCACTTCAAAGTATAGATCTTGGCACATCACAGGGAGCAGCCATCCCACATAAGGAGTTGATGTTATCATCTTGCTAAGCCTGACGTCACCTTTTTGAGCCCAAAGCACTTACTTGGTCAACCACATTCAAAACCAAGCCTTTCCTTCACAACTTTCACATTTCCAAGGGTCCCTTCATACTTCACAAAATTTCCCTTGATCTTTCAACACTTGGCATGCTTCAGGAATATCTAAAAACTTGGCTTTTTCCTCCTTTTTTGAACTTTGCTTCCCGTTGATTTGGATAAATAAAGGGTTGATATAGATATTAACCTTCCTCTCATACTAAGAGGGGAGGAGGGAAATATTGAAGGACATGGTAGGACCTTCCATGTGTTTCTCAGATATGACTCTGATCCATTGAGAAGGTAGAGGGCCAGAATGGTTAACAAGGCTTCATGGGTCACAATTCAAGTAAACAATGGTGGGAAAAACCCACCAAACTAGAAAATCAATACAAAGGTTAATCATAGTAGGCATGTCATAGTGAATGAATACATGGAAAGAGATGGTTATGGAACCAATCCAATAAGTTGAGACATCATCCTCAACTACAAGGATGTACCCCATACCCGTAGGATGAGTCTAGCCATAGGAGGGATGATTGGGAGCCTTTTTCTTAGGAGTCTTATGAGCTTCTTCTTCTTCCTTTCTCAATTAATAAAATTTATGTCCAAGGACATCCTTCTTTTTCTTACAAGACAATTTTGTCTCAAAAGACTCATGCTTGGGCATAAGGTCCTTCTAAATCTTAAGCTTAGCATTTACTTCCATGAAAATAGTTTTTGGTTTAAAAGTTTGATTAGTGGTATTAGTTGACTCTTTTTATTTGAGGTTGGTGCATGGTTAATTCCTCAACATGTCTAACTATAGACCTTTTCAGGTTACTAAAAATTTGCCTAAACACTTATACATCTATTGGGTAGAGCTTGAAAGGCCCACTCAGTCTCACAAAATAGATATTTCCATATTTATTAATATCAATATAGCTTTTTGAGGAAGCACCTACAACAAATTATGAATAGGAAACCTAGGGAATTGAGATACACATGACAATGAAACAAATACATCTCTACTAAAAAAAAATATAATCCGTTGAGAGGACAATGAGAGTATTTAGGAAAACACCATCATTGTTGAATGGTAGTTGTGTAGAAAAAAGGTATCCCTAAGTGTAACATAAAAAAAAATCCTTAGTTATATTATGGATACTCCTAGTAATATTCGAGTCATAAGGCCACCATGATTCTTACATTTAAGTCTTGTTCTTACTCTTAAATAAGGTTCTACCAACAAAATAACCTAGTAAAACATGTAACCATAAAAGCAAATATGAAAATGTTTCTATGAATGAAGTAATATTTATTAAAAGCAAATTATGATTTAAAAATTAGCAACTCTCCTCTATTTTTCATTAGAACTTTATTCTTCAATGAGAGGTTGGATAAAGATGGTGAAGTTTGATTAATATTTTTGTATTCGAGTGTTCCCAAGAGTACCGACACCTATTAAATCCATTGCACACAATTATAATAATTAGAAACCATGTGCGTGACTATTACAAAAGCTAATCTATAAATAAAAACGATGTGTTTCATTTAATCAAGGTTCAAATGAGATCATGTAGTTAGAAATGATTATACAGAGAATGCTTAATCAAAAGATATGTAAATAGAAATAGCAACAATGACTTCTCAGTGGATGTTTTCCCCTAATAAAATAATATATTGAGAAATAATTTATGAACCATTAAAAATCACTTATCCAATATTTAACCAACTTAACCACCCTAATTCCCTTCACCATTACCTTTCCCATACATAAAGGGTAAGCTAGTTTTGCTAGTTTTAAATTATTGAAACATGACAATGCTTCTTTCTCCTGGTGCACTTAGTATAATGTAGAGTAGATTGTAATTTGCCTTGCACACAAAGGGATGAAAAGAATAAGCCCTTTTTTATTTGCTAAATTAAATAATCCCTTTAAATATGTGGCTTTTTCTTTCGTCCCCATAGTTTGAGCTAACGCCTTTGACGTTTTTTTTTTTTTTTTTTTAATATA
>ML787278.1:22149-41242 GCA_009831015.1 Picea engelmannii | reverse complement strand
CCAGCATATACAACAGCGGTGGAGTTGTTGAGATCAGTCTCCAAGTGGGAGATTGTTGGTTGTGGAGCCTGATTATCTTCCTGATTTAGAGGTCTTTTACTTTCAGTCGTGTTTATACCCCATGAAGTATTTACACCCCAGAATTATGTACACTCTTCCACGTGAGGGAGTGCAGAGGGGGGTGTACCCCCTCTGCGGGGTTTGGGGGGTCTGGGGGCAAGCGGGCCCCCAGCGGGGGTTCGGGGGTGAAGCCCCCGAAGCAAAAATTGCCTTGTAAAAGTATATTGTAATTTCATTGTAAATATGGACCGTTCGTTATAAGGTCGCAAATCTAACGATAGAGATTATGTTAGGGTTTTTTGCCCTAGAAGGCAACCCTCTTTTATGAGGGAAATGTATTGCGACTATGTATGTTGGCGAGTATTGTATTATGAGAGAGGAGACTGTGAGAGAAAGAAGAGGAAGTTACATCGGGCTTTGTTGTAGGTTGTATCCCTTCATTTTGCTGGATAATAATAAAGAAAGGACCTGACAATTTCTCTGGTGGACATAGCCCACACTGGGTGAACCACGTAAATCTGTGTCTCTCTTGTATTGTGTATCTTCTATGTTTTGTTTCCGCATTTGTTTTATTTTATTGCTCCACGGTCCTGTTTTTCTAACACTAACATCGACAATTGAAGTAATATATTAATGCTAAAAAAAAAACATTTTACAAGAGAGTTTTTCAAAATCAATCATTAGAAAATGACCCCCCGTGATCTTTAAATAGAGATCATGGACCAATAGGGTGTTAATCCATAGATCAATATATCCATTAAGATTGAGGAGAATATGAGTCATCATATCACTCTATGTCTAGAACATACCATGACCATCGGATTACATAACTACAAATGCATACTAAAGAAACACACTTTTACCTAAAGACATATTAGACCAAGTTGAACTTAACTAACTCCTAAGTGTCTAAATATCCTAACATCCCCCCTTAAGAACAACTTGGGATAGGATTGAAGGATTTACAAAGGTGATACAATAGGAGAAGGAATGAGGCCTCCATGCATAGAAGGTGGATTTAACATCCATATGATGGACCTCCCATCTATGTGTCGCAGCAAGGGCTAGCACAAGGCGGATGGAATTCATTTTGGCTATGGGGGAAAAGGTTTCATTGTATTCAATTCCTTCAACTTGAGAGAATCCTTTGACAGTTAACCGAGCCTTATGTCTTTCAGCACTTCCATCTGATGCATACTTAGCTCTATATACCCATTTACATCTGACAATTTTTTCCTTATGGAAGAGGTACAAGATACCAAGTATTGTACTCCATTAAAGAAAGGTATTCTTGATTCATTTTCACATCCCAATCTGGATGGGTGGAATCTTCTACAAACATGTATAAATCATGAGTATCTAAAGCTTGAGCCAAAAAAGAGGAGGCTCACTAGAATTTTGAACATGTCTGAGGTTGATCTGAAGGATCATTGGCAAGATCACCAACTGCTTCTCGTGTTGAACGGACCCATCTGGGAAGCAGTGGTGGTAGTGTCGATTTATGTTCAATGGATTAATTTGGAGGAAGGTGAGCAAGTGGAGGTATATTTTCATCATCATTGTCATCATCTAAAGAAGAAACTAGAATAGGAATAAAAGATGGCACAAACGCCAAATTAGGCTTGCAAGCCAAGATATTTTCATCAAATTTAACATATCTTCTAATAATTATTTCATTAGGATGAGGTTGAAGAAGTTGGTAACCTTTGACATTTTCATAATATCCAAGAAAAATACACTTCTCACTTTTATGTTGTAGTGTTTTCCTTTTCTCATCAGGAATGTGAGCCCATGCTACACTACCAAATACATGGAAGTGGCTTACATCTGGTTTAATTTTAGTTCATGCTTCTTCCAGAGTTATATTTTTTAAGGCCTTTGTGGGAGTGTTATTTAATATGTAATTGACACAATTGATGGCTTCCACCCAATAATGAAGACTTAATACTTATATTGGATTGTACAATTAGCCATTTCTTTTAATGTACGATTCTTTCTCTCGACAACACCATTTTGTTGTGGTGTATATGGAATAGTATGTTACATTTGAATGCCTTGTGCAATGCAATAACTTTTAAATTTGTTGTTCATATATTCACCTCCATTATTTGTTCTTAACCTTTGAAGTTGATGTCCAGATTGTTTTTCTACAAGGGCTCTTGAGGCCAAAAACATGTCAAAAACTTCACTCTTAAGTTTTAAGTAAACCCAAGTGTGTCTGGAGAAGTCTTTAATGAAAGTTACGAAGTACTTGCACCTAGAGAAAGAAGGAGAAGAAAGGGTACCACACAAATCACCATGAATAAGATAGAAAGGGGTCAAGGTGTGCTAAGAGGCAAATTTGTCAAAACTTTCTCGATGATGTTTGCTGAGAACCAATCGACACAAACACCATCTTTGAATGAAGCAAGAGGACAACCAATCACCATATTTTGATTACATAGTTGTTGTGATGAACGGTAGTTTAGATGACCAAACTGCTCATGCCAAAGTTTGCTCAAGTCATTACTATGAGAAAAAAAAATTGATGGAAAAGATGACGACCCAAAGTTTTCAAATTCGTACAACCTAGTAATATCATCAACCATTCCAGTTGCTAGGACACACGTAGGATTTTTTTTAAATCCTTGATTACAACTTGGTGAGGTGAAAACTCTATGGTTTTACCTTCACTCGAATGAGTGACCTGATACACTGATAGAAGTTTGAATGAAAGACTTGGAACAAATAATACATCATTGAAATGATTGTTATCTACATGAAATGTTCTAGACCCTGCAACATTAAGAGATCTATCATCACCAACAAATATTTATTTTGTGTGACATTCATTACGAGCATAAATTTTGGTTTTATCCTTAGCCATATGATAACATGATCCATAATCAATAAGCCACTCATCAGAAGAAGAACTAGATGTTGCATTGAAGGAAAATATAGAAGCAAAGAGTGCAGGTCCATCAGAAGAAGAGTTAGAAGAAGAGGAATCAAGATTGATGTTGTGCTTCTTCATTGTTGCTTCTAAGACTTCCATCCTTTTAAAACATTTAGACTCCATATGACCATCTCGCCCACAAAAATTCCAATGCTTGTTAGTCTTCTTACTTTTTGATTTTTTTCCTTTGTCACTATTGGGAGTAGAAGTTGGTTGAAAGGGTTTGGAAACATTGTTTTGCTTATTGTTTTTGCAAGGATGTTGCTTCTTTGGATGCTTGGTTTTGTCTTTCTGCTCGACCACTAAGGCTTTGTTAGATGTACTTGCAATGTTGATCACTCCAAGTTACAAGATCTTATCTTGATCTCTAATCAAAGAATCACAAAACGACTCAAGAGTGGGAGCTTGGTAAGCACTCCCTAGAGCTTCTATGGTGGCATAAAAGGTAGATACAAAGACATAATATGCACTTCCGAGCTTAACAAGAATAACATATATGCATTGACCATCCTTAGATCTATTTTATAGTCTTTAAGTAAAATTCTAAGTGTTTTGAACTCGGATAAATAATATTCAATGTAATAAAAATCATTGGCACTTAAAGTCATTAACTAATTTTCAATCTGGTGGACTAGAATCACAAGTTTAACAAATACGACTTCTAGCTTAGCCTAGTCTTCATCTGGGTCATCAATTTCTTGAAGGTGAAACCATAAATCATGAGAGATGGACATTCTGATTAGACCACGTGCTTCTTCATTCTTATTATCCCATTTAGATTTATTTTCAACATTATTGGGGGCTTTTTCTTTTCTCAAGGTAATCTGGTACAATCCTTTACTTTTTGGTACATCCTCCATATGGGATTTTCATGATAAATAGTTGATATTGGTAAGAAACATATCACTTGTAGAAACCATATTAAATTATGCAAATAATATGGATTCAAAATATAAAAATTACTATCTATAAGGAAATCTCTTGAAACAATAGATCATTTAAAAAAATGGCACTAAAAACAAACTTCAGATTTGAAAGTTATGCCTTTTTAAAAAATGGCATAAATAGTAGCCAAAGTGCCACATGTGAGGTAGAAGTTGGGCCATGTGGTAATGGATGCACAATGAGGTGGTTCAGTTAAAAAAAATCCCTTCCTTCTAACTTTGCGCGATTTTTACAAATATGTTACTTATGAAGTGACCCTCTTTTATAAAATAAGTGAGAATCACTTTTACAATGAAGTTACTTTGTAACTTAAAGTTGCATGCAAAAAATTACTTAAAAAACAAGGTTGTGTGGCAGTGTAGTCCCTGCCAACGAGGTTAGAAAACAAATTGTGGAAAATGGGGTCGAATTGTAAATGACAAAAATGGTGTGTGCAACATGTATATCACGGAACATGGGGCAAAAGTAAATGACGATTGGCCTTTAGAGCACCATTTATTTTTTGAAAGTATATAACAAACTACAAATTTTTGACAGTGGAAGAAAAAATTTGGAAATTTAAATGCATTTGCCATATGGATTGGTGAAAGATAAAAATGTATGAAGACATAAATTTAAAAGGAGATACGAAAACAATTTTATTTGAAATATGTAAAAAAATAAAAGTTTGTTACATACTACTGGAAATTTTGAAATGTATATGACGGAAATGTTGTGTGCAACATGTATATCACAGAACATGGGGCATAAGTAAATGACGCTTTTCATGTAGAGCACCATTTATTTTGAAATATATAAAAAAATAAAAGTGTGTTACATATAAAAATTTAAATGCATTTGTCAACATGGGGCATAAGTAAATGACGCTTGGCATGTAGAGCACCATTTATTTTGAAATATATAAAAAAATAAAAGTTTGTTACATATAAAATTTAAATGCATTTGTCATACAGAGTGGTGAAAAATAAAAATGTATGAAGACATAAATTTAAAAGGAGATAAGAAAACAGTTTTATTTGAAGTATGTCAAAAAATAAAAGTTTGTTACATACTACTGGAAATTTTGAAATATACAAAAAAAATAAACTTTGTTACATATTAATCGGAATTTCAATGCGTTTGTCATGTAGACTGGGATTGGGGCTCCCGCGGACCATTAGAGAAATATGTACAAGAAACAAGACTATAGAAAGAAGATAGAGTGCAATACCTGCAAAAAAAATAAATTGAAACGTATAAGTGTTTGCCTACACATCTCTATTTAAGAAAGTGGAATAACTAGGTTGATAAACAAAGCAGGATGCGATCAATAGACTTGCGGTGAGGGCACATATGATCCCTTTGGCTATTTGCTTGCGGCTGTCATTTCATTGATGTCGCCGACGGCTGCGGTTTCAATGATGTTGATGGCTGCAGAAATCCTGGCAACTGCCTGTTGCCTTTCGTCGGCGGCCTGCTTCAATTGCCTTTCGAGCCATTCTTGAATGTAGCTTCTCATTGGGGCGACATTTATCTCATTCTGAATTTTTATGTTGAAAAGATCATTTTCTAATTCCCGGAAGTCGATAGAAAGATTACACAGAGCCTGATGAATTTTCTCATTTTGTACTGAATATTTGACTATCTAGTCGTCGACATGAGCTTGATCAAAGTGAAGGATGTTGTAAAACTTTTGCAGAGACAAGGCCTTAAACATAGAAACCTGTTTATCGAACTCTTTCCTGGTTAAGGGCAAGGAGTTTGTGATTAAGTCGGGGTCTTGGAAGTTGTTGGTTTTTCCGACTAAGTCTATTCTTGACAGCCTTGTGAATAATTTATCTTTCTTCGATATGGCTTGTTCACATGACTGAACAATGAGATGCAGGTTCTTCACTTTTCTTTCCAACATGAATTCAATTGACTAATCCGGTTTTGGGATGGAAGATCTTGTTCTCTTCTTTTTGTTTCTGTCATATTGTTGATAATGGTGCCAAAAGGAAGGATTGTTTTTAAAAAGAAATTTTCTTCATCTTTTAACTCCGCCTGCAAATGTTCGAGCAAACTATGTGCCATGGTTCCAAGGGAAGTGATGGTTTGTGATGTTTTCCACGCCTCGGTAACCAGTTCCATTCTTTTCTTGATATTATTCTCCACATATCCTCTACAGAATGCGAGCAGGGTGGAGGATGTTTTTATGTTGGTTGCAGGGGTGGCAGGCATGGCTATTGCCAAAGGATTGACAAGCAATGGCATAGGAATGAAAGCCTCTTCCAATTCCTTGACCCGATCCTTCAGTCTGGCATTCTCAGTCTCGATGCCTCCAATGGAATCATGAAGTGCTTCTCCGCTTGTGGTGTGAAGTTGACAAATTTGGGACGGTCGCATGTTGGCAAGGGAAACCTTTGAACAAGATTTTCCTTTCTTATTTTTAACATATTTTTTCTCAATTAACATTTTTTTGGACTAGCTATCAAAAACAGCGCTCTAGAACACGAAGGATTCAACTTCGTAAAAAATTTGGGTAATGGATATGTCTATTGGACGGCTATGTTGGATGGCATCTCAGGGTTGATCAAGGAAGAGGAGCATGTTATCCAGATCAGTGTCAAGTTCCATGTTCTCACTCTGAATTTTTGGCTCTTCTGCCTACCCCACATTTTTTTTTTCTCTTCTTCTCTACTGGAAGCTTGTGAGAACTATCAATTTTAGAGTGAGGAGGGTCGTTATCTCCTCCTCCATTTGAAGAACTCTGAGTTTCTTTGTTGTTGTGGTGGGTCGTTGGAGCGATGCTCCAGTATGTCGTACTTTTTGGAGTGTTATTTGTCGATTGAACACTCTTGTCACCGGGGCCTTTCCCCTGTTGCGTGTACAATTTAGTGCATCTTTGCACTGTGTTCACATCGTTGACATAAGAGGCAGGAGCGTTGTCACCACTGTCTCTGTTTTTGGGCAGGTCTTTTTTTAAAAAACAATTGTCGAGGTCAAGTGTTTGTAAATGTTGTCGAAAAATATTATAGGGGTCGAACCCTCTTATGATTTCAGCATATCTCAGGTTGGAGATGCTAGAATATGCTGCGAATTCGTCAATTTTGTGACGTTTTTCAACACGAACTCCCCTACTTTCCAAGGCAGAGGAATGAACTGTCTTTTTTTCTTCTTTTGCAACAGATGCAACCAATAATTGTATTGGTGTGCTACTTCTGCAATGAACATTATGTCTGTAATGTGACATGGAAGGAGAGAAGGTTTTTTCGTGGAGCCAAAAATTCTTATGACATTGTAATTATCCAAATGTTCAAGTGTCCCCTTCCTGTCCAAAAAATTGGTTGTCTGTTCAGATATGTGGGGAGCATCTTCTCCTGACAACAAAACTTTGAAAACAGACACGAAGCCATTTAAAATTTCATAGAAATAGTGGGAAGCCTTGTGCTTCCACAAGGCCTGGTACCAGAACGTTACTGGGTGGAATTCACAGTTGACATTCTTGGAGAGAGATAGTTGTGGAAACCGACAGCAATGAGCTATCACAAAAACTAAATAGGACAACATACAAAATTTCTTTTCCCTTTTGAAGCTTGACAATTGGGAACAAATTTCATGGGAAATTAACTTACCCCAAACAAAAATGGCTTGTTCGTTGACTGTGAAATACAAAATATAAAGAGCCATCCGGGAAACAATTGTTGTGGACTCCTGTCCCATTATTCTTGTAAATAGCCAGCCGATTTCGCGAAATGGATTTCTAAATGAACTAACCTGGAAGCTTGTAATATCTTCAGGAACTAGAAGCAGTTTTCCAATAAATGGGCAAGAGGTCCAACCCGTTATTATGCTTTGCTAGGAACTGTTTGAAATCTTCTCCTCTGAACGTCAATGTTGCCTCCGACAATCTTAGTATCTGGCGGAATACCTGAGGTGACAAAGAAACAAAAGAGCGGTCCTGCAGTGGAATAATTCTTTTGTCTGAAATAAATTTATCGGCGCACCAAGAGACCAGGTCCTTACAGTCAAAAACCTCAGGGACACAGCCTACATGAACAATCCCAGAGGTCCAAATTACTTGGTTCTCTGCGGAAAAGGTTGAGTAATAAGAATATTCCCTGCACCATTGGAAGTTCTGGTCCTCACGCTCGAAGATGTTCACTGTATCTCCACATAAATGTTGTCAAACTGATGCCATAGGTTTATGAGAACGTTGGTTTGCTCCAGATGATGGTTGAAATGAACAGTTAGAGCCGATAATGTAACTCTTCGCTAAATCTTGGTTAAATGCTTATGAATGGGGAAGCTCCTCGAGCCTTTCGCTGATTAATGACAATCTGTATGGGTGGTGCATGATGAATTGTTAGCAGTAAAGCTTACTTATTGCATATTTAGAAATATGAAGTTGGCGGGTACAGCGAAGATAAAATAAGGATTGGAGGCTTCGTGAACGTGCCAAGGCCACGACTTGCGAACGACATTTCATGATTTTGAAATCAACACTCGGAAGGGATAATATAATCCCCCACAAATCTTGGTTTAATGCGTATTACTAGGAAATCTCTTGGAGCCTTTTGTCCATCAATGACAATCTATACGGTTCCTGCATGATGAGTTGTTGCAATTAAATGTAAGTAATTGCATATTTAGAAACAAGATATGTATATATATATAACTATTTTTTTTCTTTTATTATAGACAAGTGCGAAGGTGATAGAGACAAGGGAGAGCAAGGAAAGAATGGCAAGGTATCAAAAGCAGTCGGACGAGATTCAAAAAAGGGTTACGGGGATACTTAGGAGAGGCTAGTGTTCCACGGTCAAATTTTATGTATCAGATTTTTTTACTGCAAAACGTGTAAAACGGAAGAGATCATGATGGGGCAATTCAGCGGTCGATTTGTATATTTGTGGAATTACGACAAAGTGGCTAAGTATGGAATAGGGAAATGGTCGGGCAGACTCGTTCTCGGAAGCGAGGATTGAAGTTTTTGTGAACAGACCAACCCGACGACACGCAAATGACATTCCATGATGTTTGAAATTAGCACTTGCTAATTGCATGCCTAGAAATAAGATCTTATATATAATTGGTAATTGTTAATTGCAAAGGGGCACGGGCACATGAAACAACGACTAGGAACTGAATATTTCTTCAACCCGCCAAACTGACAATCCGCCAAAGAAATTCAAAGAAATGGCAAAGAATGGAAAGCGGACAGACGGGCTTCAAAATGGGGTGACAATAGTTCCACAGAAGATGTGAGGACCCGACGGTTAAATTGTATTTCTCAGAAGTTTTCAGTGCAAAATGTATACCACAGAAGAGGGCATGATAGGTGGAGCATAATACGGAAGAGGGTATGATCTAAGTCCAGTTGTAAATTTGTATATCACGGAAGAGACGGTATTGTTCGCAGGCCATGGAACAACATAAGTCCAATCTAGAGGCTGCCTACCGGGAATTTGCGGTCAGAGAAGTGTCTTTGTCTATCAATTTGTCTATCGCAGAACTCCGAGGCATTTTATTAGCCATCCAGCCCACAAGTTCGGTTGTCAATTTGTATAGTGCAGAACTGTGGGTGTTGTTTGTAGGGCACATAACTATAGAGGAAATGTTTTGCCCTTTAATATAGCATATGTGGCGCAAATGTGGTATGGCTCGTTTTAGCACTTTTCCATCTGTAAACAAAGGCAATCTTGAACTCGCCAACCCTGGAGCCCATGTGTCAATTTGTATATCGTGGAGGTTTGAATGTTGTTTGGAGGTCACGGAAAAGTAGAAGTGCAATGTTGAGTCAGCCAGCGTGCAAGTCCGCCTGTCAATTTGTATGTGACGTAACTCTGGGTGTTACTTGTAGGACACAGAACAATAGAGGGCCAATTTAAAGAAAGGGAAAGCGCTCGTTGGAAACACGTGAATCCGCCAAGCCGCGCAGCAAGTCATTTTCGGAAAAAAAATGATTAAGTAACCAGGAAGAGAAACTATAGGGAATAAAAGAGTGGGAAAATAGAAAGGCGGAGAGCAGTTTTCATAAGCGCGAATTGGTTTCAAAGAAGCCCCATTGTTGCAAAACCATCATTTTCTACTAATTGTCAGCAAATGCATTGTTGAAGATTAGATTTTATTGCAACCTGTGCATGTAAGTATGTTCTTGATACATTCTTCCATGACTATAACATATTAACTTAACTATTAAACTTCATTTTCTACTAATTGCCAGCAAATGCTTTGTTGAAGATTAGATTTTATTGGAACGTGTGGATGTAACTGTCTTCTTGATACATTCTTCTATGACTGTAACATATTAACTTAAGTATTAAACTTCTTGCATTATGGGTTTTTAGCATTAAAAATTAATAGTTGCATGTCTAGAAACATGAATGACGATTTTTCTACAAGATTGTACATTAGTATTGCTATGTTCTATCTGCATTACGAATAGAATTGAACGTTGGTTTGAAATTGTGCGTAATCCATTTTTTGTTTGCATAAAAGGATGGTGGATTGACACAGTACATTGTCCTATAATATTTACATGTTCCATCTTAGAAAAAATAACCTAAGTAAACACAATATCCAAGAACTATGAGAGCACTGAACCATGCCAATGAGAACAGGCATTAAATCCAGAAAAGAAGCAGCAACGAAGACTCCAAGGCAAATTTTTTTAATAGCAAATCCATTTAAAAAAATAAGAAAAACACTGAGTATTGTACATCTATCCTTAGAAATTGGACCCAGTTCTTCGGGCTAAAACATTGAACGTATCTTCCACAAACACAGGCATGGGATCCGCAGTATGCAGGATTCTTGCATTTTTCTCCTCGATGAATCATCCTGTGGTGAAATTGATAGTTTTCAGAAGCTTCTCGTGAGGACGAAGACGAAAAATGTTGCAGGGAAAATGGAATATCCCTTAACTGAAACCGCCTCTGCATAGTCGAAAAAAATTCAGGGACACAGGTTGCACATGCAATTCCAGCGGCCCAAATTAGTCCATTCTGGGTGGAAAGAGATGACTAGTAGAAAAATGCCTTGCAGTAGTGAGAGTTCTAGACCTGATTCCTGAAGATGATAATTGTATATCCAGAGAACAGGACAGTAGTACCGCAAGTGATTAATTTTTTGGCTTGAAATATATCTCTGGGAGCATCAACATATCATTTATTTACAGTGAAACTCTTCCGCCCAGAATGGACTAATTTGGAACTCTAGAATTCCTACTTTCACGCTGCAAAACGGCTATTGCGTTAAGCGTCGGTTTCTTTTCTGAAAATCCTTTGGTGTTGTTAGGACCACCATCACTGAGCCGAGAAGTTCCGCCCGTTATGGTTGATTTCAATTTGGGCGCAGGAGTGGGAAGAGTCTCTGCATTGCCATCATCCGTTTTCGTATCATCAGCCATCTCATCATCTTCTTCTGGCTCAGAATCCATGAAATCAACCTTTGCGCCAGCCATGAATGCAACTTGGCAGGTTCTCTGAGCAGGCAGGGTTGCCTTGGAATTCTTTGGCTTGAAATATATATCTCGGTGTACCAAGGCACCATCTCCTTTTTTTCTCCTGGGCAGAGGGAGATGAGTAGTAAGAATATGCCTTGGAATAGTGGAAACTCTAGCCATTATGCTCGAATGTGTTTACTGTATCTGGATAGAACCGCTTCCACAAGCTAACAACAATTTTTGTTTGCTCGAGACGATGTTTGAAATTAAAATTGGGGAGGGATAATATAACCCTCCACAAATTATGGTTTAATGTGTATCAATGGAATATCTCCTCGAGCCTTTCGCTGATAAATGACAATCTCCAGGGTTCGTGCGGAATGAGTTGCCACCATTACAACTCACTAATTGCATAATTAGAAAAAAATGTGAAGGTCACAGTGATGACGAAGAGAGATTAAGAATTAGAAATTTCTTAAAGGCGCCAACCCACCGGCGCACAAAAACAGATTGCATCATGTTTGAAATGAATATTTGGAAAGGATAACATACTTCTGCGCAAATCTTAGTTTAATTCGTAGTAATGACAAATCTTTTCCGGATTTCTGGACATTAATGACAATCTTAACAGTTCCTGCAGGATGAACTACTAGCATTAAAGCTTAATTATTGCATATCTGGAAACAGGTACGAAGGCAGTGGTGATGACGAATTACGACGAAGCATTGTACATTTCATGCATCTTCCAACCCGCGAAACCGATTCCAAGAAATACCTAAGTATGGAAAGCGGTCGGGAGGGTTACAAAAGAAAAAGGGCAAAAGACATACCCAAGAGACGTGAAGGAACGATGGTCATAATGCATCTCAATGACAGATATTGGCCACCAATTTGTATGTCATGAAATTTCGGCTGTTGTTTGTGCGTAGGGGAATAGCGGAAGCGCAATGGAGAGAGGGAAATTTGTATATTGTTGAACTTCGGGTTCTATATATAAAGGAATGAGACATTGGGAAAAAGGACCAAGTAAACAGAAATCGAAAGCATACAAGATGAAGGGGGGTTTGTTTGCTAATTTGTAAATCGCGGAAGTCTGGGTGCTAGTTGCACGCGGCAGAACAATGGAAACGCAATGTTAAACCCTCCTATGCAGGAACCCACGATTCAAAAAGGGAAAGTAGAGAGAAAAGAGAAACTAGAAATTTTCCGAAAAACGAGTAATACACACTAAATATGTACTATAAAGTATGAACATGAGATGTTATAGAGCATGTACGGATCTCGCATTCCATACTTAGCCACTTTTTGGATCGCAAGTTCTCGGACTGGTGGGCTCTAAATTGGGCATGCATTGTTCCGTGGTCTAAAAATAGCATCCAGAATTCCGCGATATACAAATTGGCCAGCGGACCTGCGGGCTAGCTCGGTCAACATTGCACTCCTTTTGTTTTGTGTCATACAAACAGTACTCGGAGTTCTACGATATACAAATTGACAGATGGACTCCAGGGCTGGCAGCCTCGAGAGTGCGATTGTTTACGGATGTTAATCCCTATTAACTATTTAACATTGTCCAAAAACATTATTTTGAATACTAAATTATTAATATTAAATATTGATATTGTACAATTTAATTAGACAAGGATGTTTGTACAATATGAAACGAGGAAGTCGTTGGTCGGTCGGGCTGGTGATATAAAAGTAAGTGAAATCTGAATATGTGAATCCACCAACTTCCTTACCAAGAATTTTTTTGAAAAAAACGAGTAATACATAAAATCTACTTTTAGAAGGTACGAACATGAGATTTTATAGAGCATGTATTGTTCCTGCATTCCATACTTAAGCCAATCTTTGGATCATGGGTTCTCGGATTGGTGGGCTCAAAAATGGGCCTCTATTGTTCAGTGACCTACAAATAGCACCCAAGAGTTCCGCAATATACAAATTGATAGGCGAACTTGCCACCTAGCTCGCTCAACATTGTATTTCTATTGTTCAGTGTCGTTCAAACAACACTCGGAGTTCCGCCATATACAAATTCACAGATGGACTCCAGGGCTGGCAGACTCAACCTTGCGATTGTTTATGGATGGTGATCCCTATCAACTATCTAACACTACCTAAAAACATTATTTCAATACTAAAGTATTAATATTAAAATCCATTGTTCCATGGCCTACAAATAGCATCCAGAATTCTGCGATATACAAATTGGCCAGCGGACCTGCGAGCTAGCTCGGTCGACATTGCACTCCTTTTGTTTTGTGTCATACAAACAGTACTCAGAGTTCCGTGATATACAAATTGACAGATGAACTCCAGGGTTGGCAGCCTCGAGAGTGTGATTGTTTATGGATGCTAATCCCTATTAACTATTTAACATTATCTAAAAAACATTATTTTGAATACTAAATTATTAATATTAAATATTGATATTGTACAATTTAATTAGACAAGGAGGTTTGTATAATATGAAACGGGGAAGTCGTCGGTCGGTCGGGCTGGTGATATAAAAGTAAGTGAAATCTGAATACGTGAATCCCCCAACTTCCTTTCCAAGAAATTTTCCGAAAAAAACGAGTAATACATAAAATCTACTTTTAGAAAGTACGGACATGTGATTTTATAGAGCATGTATTGTTCCCGCATTCCATACTTAAGCCAATCTTTGGATCGCAGGTTCTCGAGCTGGGGGGCTCAAAATGGGGCCTCTATTGTTTCGTGACCTACAAATAACACCCAAGCGTTCCGCTATATACAAATTGACAGGCGGACTTGCCGCCTGGCTCGCTCAACATTGCATTTCTATTGTTCCGTGTCGTTCAAACAACACTCGGAGTTCTGCCATATACAAATTCCTAGATGGACTCCAGGGTTGGCGGGCTCAACCTTGCGATTGTTTACGGATGGTGATCCCTATCAACTATTTAACACTACCTAAATACATTATTTTCAATACTAAAGTATTAATGTTAAATATTCATATTGTACAATTTAATTACATAAAATTATAAAAGGATGTGAAATATCTTATTTCAAAGAAAAACCCGCGTATTCGAAAACTTGCGTTCCAAAAATTTTGTATAATACGAAACGGGCAAGAGGTCGGTCGAGCTGCTGATATAAAAATGGGTGGAAATCTGAACACGTGTATCCGCCAAGTTCTGCACGTAGAAAATTTCACAAGAAATGAGTTATACATACCAAATATGTACTTTTATAAAGTATGGGCATGAGATTTTATAGAGCATGTACGCAGCCCTCATTCCATACTTAACCACTTTTTGGATCGCGGGTTCTCGGGCTGACGAGCTCAAAATTAGGCCTCTGTTGTTCCCTGCCCTACAAATACCACCCAGAGTTCCGCGATATACAAATTGACAAGCGGGCTTGCAGACTATTTGAATTTTAAGGGCCTCGTGTCGATGTATTAGCACAATTGGACTTGGGCCAGTTTATATTCGTTTCTTACAATATCAAACAGAGAAGCGGTCGGTCGGGTTGGTGATATAAAAGTAATTGAAATCTGAAGTCATAAATTTTGTATAATATGAAATGGGTAAGAGGTCGGTCGAGCCGTTGATATAAAAATGGGTGGAAATCTGAACACGTGTATCCGTCAGGTTCCGCACCTAGAAAATTTCTCAAGAAACTTATACATACCAAATATGTACTTTTATAAAGTATGGACATGAGATTTTATAGAGCATGTACGCAGCGCTCATTCCATACTTAGTCACTTTTTGAATCGTGGATTCTCGGGCTGGCAGGCTCAAAATTGGGCCTATGTTGTTCCGTGCCCTACAAATACCACCCAAAGTTTTGCGATATACAAATTGACAAGCAGACTTGCGGACTATTTGAATTTTATGGGCCTCGTGTCGATATATTAGCACAATTGGACTTGGGCCAGTGTATATTCATTTCTTACAATATCAAACGGAGAAGCGGTCGATCGGGTTGGTGATATAAAAGTAATTGAAATATGAAGTCGTGAATCCCCCAACTTCCGCAGCTAGAAGTTTTCCGGAAAACGAGTAATACATACTAAGCATGTACTCTTGTAAGGTATGGACATGAGGGTTTTATAGAGCTTGCACGGATCCTGCATTCCATACTTGGCCACTTTTTCGATCACGGGTTCTCGGTCTAGCGGGCTCAAAACTGGGCCTCTATTGATCCATATCCTACAAATAGCACCCAGAGTTCCGCGATATACAAATTGACAAGTGGGCTTGTGGACTATTTGAATTTTAAGGGCCTCGTGTCGATGTATTAGCACAATTGGACTTGGGTCAGTTTATATTCATTTCTTACAATATCAAACGGAGAAGCGGTCGGTCGGGTTGGTGATATAAAAGTAATTGAAATCTGAAGTCATAAATTTTGTATAATATGAAATGGGTAAGAGGTCGGTCGAGTTGTTGATATAAAAATGGGTGGAAATCTGAACACGTGTATCCGTCAGGTACCGCACCTAGAAAATTTCTCAAGAAACTTATACATACCAAATATGTACTTTTATAAAGTATGGACATGAGATTTTATAAAGCATGTACGCAGCCCTCATTCCATACTTAGTCACTTTTTGGATCGTGGATTCTCGGGCTGGCAGGCTCAAAATTGGGCCTATGTTGTTCCGTGCCCTACAAATACCACCCAAAGTTTCGCGATATACAAATTGACAAGCAGACTTGCGGACTGTTTGAATTTTATGGGCCTCGTGTCGATATATTAGCACAATTGGACTTGGGCCAGTGTATATTTGTTTCTTACAATATCAAATGGAGAAGCGGTCGATCGGGTTGGTGATATAAAAGTAATTGAAATATGAAGTCGTGAATCCCCCAACTTCCGCAGCTAGAAGTTTTCCGAAAAACGAGTAATACATATTAAGTATGTACTCTTATAAGGTATGGACATGAGGGTTTTATAGAGCTTGCAAGGATCCCGCATTCCATACTTGGCCACTTTTTCGATCACGGGTTCTCGTTCTAGCGGGCTCAAAACTGGGCCTCTATTGATCCATATCCTACAAATAGTACCCAGAGTCCCGCAATATACAAATTGACAGGCAAACTTGCGGACTGGCTCGCTCAACATTGCAGTTCTATTGTTCTGTGTCTTCTAAACAACATTTGGAGGAAACGAGTAATACATACTAAAGATGTACTTCTAAAAACTATGGACATGATATTTTATACAACATGCATAGATCCCTCATTCCATACTTAGCCACTATTTGGATCGCGGGTTCTCAGGCTGGCAGGTTCAAAATTGGGCATCTGTTGTTCTGTGCCCTACAAATATCACCCACATTTCCGCGATATACAAATTGACAATTGAACTTGTGACCTATTTGAATTTTAAGGGCCTCGTGTTGATGTGATAGCACAATTGGACTTGGGCCAGTTTATATTCATTTATTACAATATCAAACGGGGAAGCGATCGGTCGGGCTAGTGATATAAAAGTAAGTGAAATCTGAAGTCGTGAATCCACCAACTTCCGCACCTACAAATTTTTTGAAAAATGAGTAATACATACTAAGTATGTACTCTTATAAAGTATGGACATGAAATTTTTATAGATCATGTACGAATCCCGCATTCCATACTTGGCCACTTTTTGGATCGCGGGTTCTTGGGTTGGGGGGTTGAAAATTGGGCCTCTATTGTTCTGCGCCCTATAAATAGCACCCACAATTATGCAATATACAAATTGACAAGCGGACCTGCGGGCTGGCTGGCTCAACATTGCACTTCTATTGTTCTATGTCCTCCAAACAACACTCAGAGTTCCGTGATATACAAATTTACAGATGGACTCCAGGGATGGCAGGTTCAAGATTGCCATTGTTTACGGATGGTAATCCCTATCAACTATCTAACATGATCTAAAAACATTATTTTCAACACTAAATTATTAATATTAAATATTGATATTGCAGAATTTAATTAGACAAGAAATTTTGTACAATTTGGTCGGGCTAGTGATATAAAAGTAAGTGGAAATCTGAACACGTGCATCCGCCAAATTCCGCACCTAGAAATTTTCCGACAAACGAGCAATACATAGTAAACATGTACTTTTATAAAGTATGGATATTAGATTTTATAGAGCATGCACAGATCCTTCATTCCATACTTAGCCACTTTTTGGATCGCGGGTTCTCGGCCTGGTGGGCTCAAAATTGAACCTCTATTGTTTTGTGTCCTACAAATAGTACCCAGACTTCCGCAATATACAAATTGACAAGCGGACTTGTGGGCTCTCTCGCTCAACATTGCACTTCTATTGTTCTGTGTCCTCCAAACAGCACTCGGAGTTTCGCGACATACAAATTGACAGAAGGACTCCAGGACTAGTGGGCTCAAGATTGTGATTGTTTGCGGATGGTCATCCTATCTAACATTATCTAAAAACATTATTTTCAAATACTAAATTATTAATATTAAATATTGATATTGTACAATTGAATTACATAAAATTATCAAAGGATGTTAAATCGCTTATTTTAAAAAAAATGAAGGAAACAAAAGAAAGTTTTTTAAAATTATATCACCACAAGCATAACAAGGACCAATTTGAATTTTAAGGGCCTTTTGTTGATATGATAGCACAATTTCACTTCGCACAGTATATATTCGTTGATTTCAAATTATTCCAGGATATTAATTTTACCAAGTTCATCGATTAAGCAAAAATGCTAAAACAACGACCAATTTGAATTTTAAGGGGCTCTTGTTGATATGATAGCCCAATTGCACTTCGCACAGTATATATTCATTGATTTCAAATTATTCCAGGAGATTAATTTTACCAAGTTCATCGATCAAGGAAAACTGCTAAAACAAGCCACATACTACATTTGCGTCACAACGCCATAGAAATTATCAGGCGGATTTGCGGGCTAGCTGGCTAAAAAATTCAATTCTATTTTTTTGTGTCCTCCAAACAACATTCGGAGTTCTGCGATATAAAAATTGACAGACCAAGCACACAACCAAGAACCAACTAAACTTCAAATAGGTCGCAAGCAAGTTCCCAGAAGGTTCCATAGAGCAGGACGCATCCACCTTTGTACCAAACAATTTGATATACAAAGAAAAGACGACGCTGCATTCGTTTTCTCTTGCATCTGGTATATGTTCCCAGTAGAAAATAACTGGGGCCATGGGATATATGGGGTTTGTTGCCATGCAATCCCAACTAGCTGAGTCTTACGAACATTCATCTGGATGTTGAAGAAATATTACAGAGACACATGAGGTATTTTCATTTCCTGACAAAGTTTGATATATATATTTTTTTCCCTTCTTCAACCAATATGAAAAATTGCATTGTCCTCATTTAAGGTGAATTTGTTGTGTATCTGAAGGTCCCGCAGCATGTAGACATTGCTTGCTTTTTTCTGTAGATACGTTTCATACGACAACTCTGCCAACTTAGGAAGCACATTTTCTAACAAAGGCTTCCTAACCGTACAATGCACAGTTGTATTTCCCACCGTTTGGATGACAACATTGTCGCAATGTCCATATATATATGGACATTTTTCACTGCATCGCAGGCAATCAATCGTATCAGCACTTATCAAAGCGGAGGCAGAAGCATGAGAGTTACATTTTGCACATACAGGTTCAAAGGGGGTCGAGTACACATTGGTTGCAACTAAAACACCTTCAACCTAGGAACACGAGCATAGGAATTAATACATTGAACAATATAATACACAACTGCAC
>ML787278.1:488-22090 GCA_009831015.1 Picea engelmannii | reverse complement strand
AATAAATAAAACAGGCCGCAGAAATTTGTTCAAGGCTATTTATATAAGCAAAGTGAGGATGATTTTGTGGATGTTTATGCAAAACAGTTGTAGAGCTAGCTATTTTCTTCAGATCCTGTACTATATCTGCTCGCAACTCTGTTACAAACGTTGTCTGGGTTGTCCAAAAGATCCTTTCTCTAACATCCCTTTTCTTTGTTACATTTTTGAAGAGCATAAGTGGAATCTGCCCTTTATGCAATTGTTGCTCCATTGATAAAAACAAATTTGAAAACGTATCGAACAATTGTAGTTGCAACATGGAACAGTGAAATATTTATGTAACTTACCTGAGATACATGCACATGCGAAAATAAAGGATAAAACTGAATATGAAAAGTGATACCATTGCCTTGTCGTTGTCCAACTCTCCATCCTTTATATGGAGAATGTGTTGCGAACCAAGTTTTCTCTCCAGTGTGACAGTTGTGCCAATCATTTCGATTGGGTAAATATCAGTGTTCTTTGCAAGCTGGTTGATAGTCGAGTCCGAGATGAAACAATATTCTGAACAAACAACGGAAATTTTTTCCACAATACTTGTTTCATTGAGTGAAATAATTCGATCACAATCACCATAGTCATATACTATTTTGGACAATATATTAAAATTTGTAATGGATATCCCATTACCCGGCAATATTTTTTCTGCATGTTTCTGGACAAGTTGTCGAGGAATAGTCAGTGTCACTGTCATCATGGCCTCCTTGTCTGTCATGTCAGCACGCATAATGGATCTACTTTTGTTTGCCTTGTCCAAGTAGGTGCTATAGACGACCATTATGTCCCCAACGAACACTTGTCCAGTTCGGCGGTTGTTCAAGTCCTCTATTGATAGTACTTTGGATGTTACAACTCTAAACCTGGTGACATTTTTTGAACAGGAAAACTAAAGTGAACGGTACTGTGCATTTTTATTTTTTATTTTTTTGTATTCTTCTTTCACTGGCATAAATCTACAAGTACACGCATAGCTTCGATGAACTATGGAGACAGAGTTTTGCAACCACACCTCTTAGTCTGCAGAACATGTGGCACATTCGACATCTCGCTTGTACTTGTTGATACTTCTTGTGAACTGCAAACCATGTATTGTAGATGACATCAACATATTCACCATGCCATAGCTGAATATGTGACATATATATCCACAACTTTGAAGCCACAAAACATCAACAACTCAATGATATCATATATAATCTATTCAAACCACCATCTAAAACTTATGGTAATGGTACTTTAATGTTGGATATGGTGTGACATATCTATCCACAACTTTTAAGCCACAAAACACCAACAAGTCAATGCCTTTGTCCATCACAAGGCATTATGAAGGCCCACACATTGGTCCAATTTTGCCAAGCATTTTTAATGTATGTCTAAATGTATTATTGTTTCTTTGTCATCCATTATTTAATACTTTGAATATTCATAAATACACTATACATTAATAGTGTAGTATAATTTATAAGAGCATAGTGTATGCATATTTACCTTTGGCCTTGTCGGTCTACTAATGTTTGGGATGATTAACTGCTCATGTCCATGTCACTAGTCCAACTTTTTCTTATGCAAGAAAGTGCAGATGAACATCAAGACTAAACAAGCATATGCATTGTATATTGTCCATCATAAGGACTAAATAACTGTAAAATTGTATGCTTCTAATTTTTTTAACTGGAAAAATGTTTAACAGTAAACATGGCATGAGGGCGGGGCACCACGACCAATCTGTATATCGTGGACCCCCAGAATCCAGGGGAGAAATCTTGAACCTGCCAGCCCGGCACCTGCAATCAAAAAAGTGGGTAACTATGGAATAAGGTAGAAGCGCGACCATAGATGTGAAACCGTTAGTCCGCCAACCGGCGCACCAAGGCATTTTCAGAAAAAACACTAAGAAGACGAATTAGAAAACAAAAGGAATAATAGAAAATGGAAAGAGTAGAAATAGGGAGGGCAGAAAGGCCCATTGCTACCAAGCCATCATTTTCAAGTCTAGTATTATATGCCCCCACCCAATTTGTATATTTAATTTACCAGTACAGTTGGTATACCTTTTAGAATATTGTACCAAAGAACCCTCTGTTGTTGCACAGAACAATTCATCTTCCTATCCAAGCAGCCTGCTTTTTCCAAGGCAGCAACGCCGAATATGCAATGGACATCAAGGCAAGTTAGTATGAAGACATACATCTAAAAGAAAGAGAAACGAGTCTATTTACCCGCCAAAGAGTCCATCGTCCTCTCCAACCATTATGTTTGTTTATGCAGCAATGCAGTGAAAACACAATGGACATGAAGTAGGTTAGTATGCAGGAAGGCATGTATTGAAGATATCTTATACTGAAGACAGACATGTAAAAGAAAGAGAAATAGGGTTATTTACCCGCGAAAGAGCCCATCGTCATCTCCATCCACTCTGTTTATTTAAATGTAGCAATGCAGCGAAAACACAATGGACATGAAGCAGGTTAGTATGCACGAAGGCATGTAATGAACATAACTTACCATGTAAGAAGGCACGCAACATGTACATATAATAAACTAAGTGAACACATATACAGACAATAAATGAAATACAAAACAACGCAATATGAAATAACAGTACAAGCATGCACCTTTCTATATCCTCTTCAATCGATGCAGTCATGACTCCGTCGTTTTCTCCAGCTATATTGTTTGTTTGAATGTGGGAACGGACAAAATACAACGAACATGAATGGAAGCTGGTATGCACTGGAGAACAAGCAATATGTACATATAGTAAAAGAGACTCAACGAACAGTCTAGAAGATAGGCAGAAACATGAACCTTTGCGCTTCTCCATCCATACCTGTAAACGTGTAATTTTTTTTGCCCTGCCCAAAATATATTAGAAGCCACAAAATATTACGAAATTGCATGGCCATAGCTAAACAATTTCTGGTTTTCCGTGGAAAATTATCCAGATATGCTTCCATCGATGGAAATACATGTTCTTTATCCTCTACACAAACTGTTGTTCCCACGATACAAGTTTTTGGTTTTTCATGGCAAACTACCCAAACATGCTTCCAAACATCAAAATATAATCTTGCAGAATCTTTGTTGTACATATCATAGCTCAAGTACAACACAAATTGTATCATGCGCACACCAGTCTGTGTAGAGGAGAAAGAACATGTAATGTCGTATGGGTACATATGACCATACATGGTTTATAAATGTAGCCTGCATATGCTTTATTCTAACAAAAAAACAGTGGATATTGCAATTTCACATGTAATCCTCGAAAAAAATTCCATGCAACTATTTTCTTTCATGCCAACACTGAAGCACTAGCAAAATCTCATAGCAGAATAGATATCAACCTTGGTAGACAGGGCAAATAACACAACTGCATGTTGACTCGTGGGTGTCGGGGCTGAACACCGTAAAGCACCCTAAAAAACAATAATAACCCCCCCCCAAAAAAAAACTCCAACCACCGGCGTTGAACCCCAACCCTGCAAGGCCGAATCAAACAAAAGAAAACATCAAGCACCAAACCAACAAGAAAGCATGAACAGGACGAACTGCACCCCCAGGGCCCCAAAGCATAAACTTGGGCCAAACAAACAGAACCAGCAACACGCGAACCAACGAACCAGCAAGAACCAACGAGCCAGTAAACAACATATGTATCTCCAACGATTACGAAACTGCAGTCGAAGGAACCAGAAACATACGACGACCATGCCACTATAAATAAGCAAATATTCTTACTTGCAAACTGCAAACACTGAACAACAAACAAGGAATAGAAAATGAAACTATGGCATGGAAGCTTACTTTGAAATGATGAAATGCAGAAGTGTAGGTCGAATCGAGAACAAAACAACAACAAGAAACAATCGACGAACCAACGAAGAAGAAGCGCTCACTGAACCAGTAAACAATGTATGTAGCTTCAACGATGACGAAATTTCATTGCAAAGGTAGAAGAAGGATGAAACATACAATGGCTATTCAACTGGTGGTGGACAACAACACTGTGCAAATTCATTGTAACATTGTATGGAAAATTTCGAGGAAAATTTACTCCGAGAAGCGTATTTAGATAAACATTTAAGGTTGTCGGGTTGTTTAAGGACCTCGCGGTTTGCAAACATTTAAGTTGTTGGGCCTGTTGGATGACCTCGCGTCATGTAAACATTTAATCCGTCAGGCCTATTGAGGCATCTCAAAAAAAGTGTCAATACATTTCAATACAAACACATGCGGCAAGGACGTTATAAACTTTTGAATTCTCAATCACTATAAATCTTGGATATCAAAACATTTCAATATGATTAGTACAAATAAAAACTTACGGATATATTAAGCTAGCAGAAAATGCTAACACAAACCTTCGAACTAATGCTACCATTAATCCACCTTCAAGCAATACATAGGAAAAATATATTATTCAAAAACACTGTATATGAGAAAAAGTTTGGATATGTTGCCATATAAAAAAATTGGGAATAGTGAAGCTGACAATAAGACCTCCAATCTTTTATCCAATCAGATCAGTGCATATATGGTACTTTTTATTATATAAAAATATATGCTTTTAATTCCCTAGCTCCAACAATAGGTATTATGCAAATATTTCTAGTCAAAGGACAAACTAATATGTAGTCAACGAATTATCGATCGTTATAGTCCCTCTATGCCTACGGCATGGACTAATAATAGTAAAGTTACTTTATAGTGATTCACTTTATAACTTAAGCAAGGTTATGAAATAACTCAAGATTGCGTGAAGTTTTTCAAAAAGTAACTTGAAAAAAATAGATTTGAACGAAAGACCTCTTATAAAAAAATTAACTTTCAACCAAGTGAGCTAATACCCAATATATAATAACTTTTGATGAAGGAGGAAGGGTTTTTTTTTTTAACTGTTTGTCTCAAAGTGCGTGCTTACCCCCAAAACCCTTGTTTTTACATGAAAAAAACTTTAACACGACCGCATACAAAAACAAACGAAATTTCAATGAAATAATTTCCAAATTTCAATAATAATGGCGTCAGATCTTGGTTAGCTTACACGAAAAATGCAAGTTTTCTCATTGTTGAGGTTGCATAAAGCACATAGTAAAGAGCATATGCAGAAAATAAACACTTTCCGCTTTGACTTGTCGAGGTCGCACAAAGCACATGGCAAAGAGCATACATAGACTAGAAAGAGTAGCAAACCAAAAATAAAAACAAAAAATATAAATATAAATATTAACTTTGTAAAAAAAAATTAAAAGGGTGTATTCCAAGTTTATACCTCTAGATCTGACAAAAGTGGCTATATCTTGGGAAAACATAAACCTTTTCAAGTGAAACAAAAATTGTTTCCAACTAAGAGAAACACTCCAAATGTAATGGAATAGTTCACTCAGCCTAGAAATGCAAAAAAATAGCAAAACCTAGAAATGTGACAACACGAGTTTGAATCTTGATCTAGAAGAGGAGTGAATCTTCAAATAGGATTTGATTTCACGTTCGACAAAATAGGGTATTCCCACGTGGGGTGAACACCTTCAATAACCACTCACACAACCAGATCAAAGATCATAAAACTAATGGTTTTATTCGGTTAAAACCCTTGAAGAGGGAAACAGTCCATGGCCCCAGCCAACGTGGCCACTTGAGATAATATATTAATGCAAAAGAAAAACATTTTACAACAAATTTTCTCATAATCAATCATCAACAAATGCCCCTCCATGGTCTTTAAGTAGAGATCATGGACCAATCAAGTGTCAAGCCGTATATCAATATAGTCCTTAATTGAGGAGAATATGAGTCATTGGATCACTCTATGTCGAGAACATATCGTGACCATCAGATCACTCTATTTCTAAAACATATTGTGATCATTGAATTGCATAACTACAAATGCATATTAATGCATACTAAAGAAACACACTTTTATATAAAAACATATTATGTCAAGTTGAACTTAACTAATTCCTAACTGTCTAAATATCTTAACATGCCCATGCATTGAGTAATCCATTTAGTATATAAAATTGCCCCTTGTATCTTAATATCAATAAGTCCAAGTCATCACCTTTTCTTAGAAACAATACAAACCTCCTAGGGTAGTGTCCAAGGACCTCCAAAATTGTGTTGATATTATGGTAGTTGTGGGAGGTATTAACCTCCATGTGTAACCTTTGACGAGACTAGAATATTATGGGAAACTAGAGAAACCCTAAACGACTAGATACGAACCCTAAGAGACAAGTCGGCTCAAGAGAATATTTAATATTGAGTTATTAGCCTCCAAAAAGAGAATTTGGCCCAGTCAAGTGAGATAGAGAAGTATAAATAAGAGGGCGATAGAGCTCATTTGACATACTCTCTCTCACACACAACTGCATAAGACCAGTTGTGCACAAGTTTGGAGAGGAGCTGCAGCTGCAGCTCTTGCAACTGGAAATTTTTTTGTTTTGGCTTGGACTTTCTCTTGGTTATGGTTTGGAATTTATACCTGGTATGCTAGCTTTGGAGAGAGGTATGCTATCTTGGTTGGCTATGAGTCTAGGGTTTCCTTTCAGAATTATTCTCTTTGTTAACGTTAAGGTGCTCAGGGGTGCCTTCGGCTTATGGTTGGGTGACAATATTGTTATATTGTCTATGGTGAAATGAGCACACTTAATTTTCTAATAGGTTATGGTCCCACCCTATCTTCAGATAGTCTAAGCATTGGAAGATAGATTGGGAGGATTTTATCAGTTGCAGTCAAAGTTTTGTTGCAACAATGAAACCATAACCCTCTTGTTAAGGCACCTTAAGTGAAGAGATTGACCTAATTTCTGGATAGCCTAGTGCGCCCTAGCGTAGTGCACCTCTTGGTACTCTGATCCAGGTGGATATCGATGGCCACCCACCTATTCCACTGGCTCGAAAAACAATTTTCCACCTTGGAAGTTTTTCGGGTTCCAAACTTCCAGGGCCATTTTGAGGCCCTAAACGACGTATTTTAGGGATTTGGGGCCCAAAGGATTGCTAAAGAAAATTCCTTGGGCTAGTCAAAAATTGCTCTTCTCGATTAGACCTTTCCAATGGGCTATCGTGCACCTAAAACGGATATTGTATGGAAAAGTTACGACCCTAAGAAGTTGATGTACTAACTTACCCAAACGGGGCCCACGTGACTTTTGGCGCTTCATCTCCTATGGTTACGATTTTGGATGTCTAGGGTTTTTGACATTCTTATTTATTGTAAAAGGCCTTCAAAGCCTCATTGTAACCATCTTCTGGCTAATGAGCACAACCATCACATCTCTTCTCAGAGATAAGCCGCCACCATTCCAGCAAGCTTGTTTTCTGTTGCATTTTATAGTTTCAGCTTATTTCCTTATTGAATAGAAAACCAGTTTTATTGTATCTCTACTATTTTGTGTTAAGAATATTTTAATAATTTGTATTCATTTTGTTCTGCTCATAAAATCTGGATCAATGGTACCAAAGTGGTCTGCTCCTTGTCATCTTAATGCATGTCCCCAACAAGGTCAGGGTACAAATAATTGGGTCTCGAGCTTGTTTCTCTTGAGGACAAAAGATCTCACACGCCCAAGCGAGCTCTCATGGCAGGAGGAAAGAAAGATGACGGGACAAGAGATCCTTTTAAAATGTTGCTTGAGGAATCCCTCATACAACAGAGGAACGAGATGATGGATAGTTTTGTGGAAATCCTTCGGCAGCTACCAATAGGCGACACATCTTCCTCGAGCGGAGGCCCTGCCTCCTTCAAGGTACAAATCAACTTCGATATTCCTATATTTGAAGGTCATATAGACACAGATGTTGTAGACAAATGGTTAAATCTACTAGAAGGGTATTTTTATGTCCATAACTTTTTTAATAGAGAAAATATTACTTTTGCGCTCCTCAAAGTCATTCCCCATATCAAAGATTGGTGGGAAACATTTTGTGAGCAAAAGGAAATAGAGGAACCCTCATTATTTATGGTCATGACCACCTGGGAATCCTTCAGGGATGTTATTAAGGAACAATACTACCCTGTTGGAAGTTATGATGACTTGTATACCAAATGGACCACACTGTACCAAGAAAGAGACCAAGCAGTGCCAGAGTTCACAAATATCTTCCATACCTTGCGCACCAAGATGGGTATCAAGGACTTAGAGTGACATTTTGTGATCAAGTATCGCGGTGCTCTGCATAGATACATCCAAACCAAAATGGAATTTATGGACATCTCTTCCTTAGGTGTGGCCTACCGATATGTCTTCAAAATTGAGCAGAAGCTCAAACAAAAGACGTGGTAATTTGGGCCTGGGAACCCCTCACAACAAAAGCCAGGAAAGGGCAGCCCAACCCACAGAACAAAGGATAGAGGAAAGATGGACAGTATCAAGACAACCAGTCCAAGCCATAAGCAAAGAAGGACACTGGAAAGACAAAGAAAGATATCGGGAAATGGTGTGACTTCCATAAGATCCCTTGGCATAACACTGTTGACTGTCGCTCAAAGAAATCGCTGGTGGCCGAAGTGAAAGCCTCTGAATCAGATGCGGGTTTTGACTCTGAGTCAGAACTAGAAAGGGGAAGATAGATCATTGACACAGAACCCAGTGCCATCGTTGCTACCACCAAGCTCCATCCTAGTGAACCAGATGATCCAGAAGAAGGAGAGCGCCTCTTCCATTCACAGATGCGGGTAAAAGGCACCCCATTGCACTTCATCGTTGATAGCGATAGCCAGAAGAACCTCATCTCAGCAGAGGTCGTCAAGTGGCTGGCCCTTCCGACAACGCCACACCCACAACCCTACACCATTGGATGGCTCCGCCAAGGAAGCGATCTTCGCATTAGCCAATAGTGTCGATTGTCATACAACATCAATCCCTTCAAAGACGAGGTATTGTGTGATGTTGCTCCTCTCAAAGTTTGTAATGTTCTTTTGGGCCAACCTTATTTATGGAAACATCATGTTGTATATGAGTCTAGGCCTCGTAGTGTTATTGTTACTTTGAACAGAAAATTGTACAGGATACCCGACACAGTCCCTCCTAGTGTTATTTCCTTGATCTCTGCCAAGCAATGCAGGAAGGTCATATCTCGGACCGGGAAATTTGTCTTCTTCATGATTCACTCTCAGAGTGAGCTAAAGATCCCAGCCACATCCAGGGCCTCCACAACCGATCTCTCCACACAACAGAAGCAAGTGGATAAGGTCATGGAAGAATACTCAGATATCTTCTCCTCTCCTACCAAGGTACCTCTGCACTGCCAGGTCAAGCATCCCATCAATCTGACCCTAGGCGCACTACTACCCAATGGGCCAGTCTATCGCCGCTCTCTATTAGAAAACGAGGAGATCAAGAGGCAGATCCAAGAACTACTCCATAAGGGACACATCCGTCCCAGCTCATCGCCTTGTGGGAGCCCAATCGTGTTGGTGCAGAAGAAAGACGGGACTTAGCGAATTTGCATTGATTACTAGACCCTGAATAAAATCACAGTCTGAAACTAGTACCCGATTCCCCGAATTGACGACCTCCTTAATCAGCTCACGGGGGGCAAATACTTTAGTAAGATTGTTCTGAACTCTGGCTACCACCAGATCCCAATAGAACAGACAGATGTATGGAAGAATGCCTTCAAGTCAAAAGAAGGACTTTTTGAATGGTTGGTCATGCCCTTTGGTTTGACAAATGCTCCAACAACTTTTATGAGGATGATAGATGATATCCTACGACCTTTCACCAATACTTTTGTAGTGGTGTATCTGGATGACATCCTCATCTACAACAATACTTGGGAGGAACACTTGCAGCGTATTCAGCAGGTTTTGCACACCCTGCGGCAACACAAACTATATGCAAACTTGGAAAAATGCTCCTTCGGTATGGATAGGGTCCATTACTTAGGCTACATCATTGATCAGCATGGTGTGCATGTGGATCTAGCCAAGATCCAGGTAATCTATGACTGGACACACCCAACCACACTCACTGAACTTCAAAGCTTCTTGGGCCTCGCCAATTTCTATCGTAGGTTTGTGTTGGGATTCTCTCATATCGCATGGGCCCTCAGCCAAGTAACCAGGGGTGGCAGTAAGGAAAAATTTGTGTGGGGCATGTCCCAAAAACAAGCCTTCGATGACTTGGAGAAGCGTTTGTGCTCATCCTCGATACTTTCATTACCGGACTTGCAACATCCCTTTGAGATCGAGCCAGATGCTTCAGACTATGTTGTGGGAGTCGTTCTCACTCAACATGGCCACCCCATGGCATATCATAGTGAGACACTATCAGTTGTTGTCCATAAGTACCCTACTTATGACAAAGAAATGTTGTTAATCTGTGTGTATGATCAATGGTTTACATCATATAAATGATCTTACAAATAACAAATGCGACAAAGATTACAAAGTTTATATTATGATATCTCCACGGAGTACAAATGTTGAATGCGACTGAATAAAATGAATCACTCGGATAGATCAAATGACAAAAGGATCTTAGTCGGAATAAAATAAGAAAACTAAAAGATAATACCCGAAAAAAAATAGATTTGAACGAAATACCTCTTATAAAAAAATTAACTTTCAACCAAGTGCGCTAATACCCAATATATAATAACTTTTGATGAAGGAGGAAGGTTTTTTTTTTAAACTGTTTGTCTCAAAGTGCTTGCTTACACCCAAAACCCTTGTTTTTACATGAAAAAAACTTTAACATGACCGCATACAAAAACAAACGAAAATTCAATGAAATAATTTCCAAATTTCAAAAATAATGGAGTCAGATCTTGGTTAGCTTACACGAAAAATGCAAGTTTTCTCATTCTTTTTTATTTGTTGAGGTTGCATAAATCACATTGTAAAAAGCATATGCAAAAAATAAAAACTTTCCGCTTTGACTTGTCGAGGTCACACAAAGCACATGGCAAAGAGCATACATAGACTAGAAAGAGTAGCAAACAAAAAATAGAAATGTTAACTTTGTAAAAAAAAATTAAAAGGGCGTATTCCAAGTTTATACCTCTAGATCTGACAAAAGTGGCTATATCTTGCGAAAACATAAACCTTTTCGAGTGAAACAAAAATGGTTTCCAACTCAAACACTCCAAATGTAATGGAATAGTCCACTCAGCCTAGAAATGCACAAAAATAGCAAAATCTAAAAATGTGACAACAGGAGTTTGAATCTTGATCTACAAGAGGAGTGAATATTCAAATAGGATTTGATTTTTCATTCGACAAAATAGGGTATTCCCACATGGCCTGAACACCTTCAATAACCACTCACACAACCAGATCAAAGATCATAAAACTGATGTTTTTATGCGGTTAAAACCCTTGAAGAGGGACACAGTCCATGGCCCCAACCAACGTGGCCACTTGAGATAATATATTAATGCAAAAGAAAAACATTTTACAACAGATTTTCTCATGATCAATCATCAACAAATGCCCCTCCACGGTCTTTAAATAGAGATCATGGACCAATCAAGTGTTAATCCATAGATCAATATAGTCCTTAATATTGAGGAGAATATGAGTCATTGGATCACTCTATGTCGAGAACATATTGTGACCATCAGATCACTCTATTTCTAAAACATATTGTGATCATTGAATTGCATAACTACAAATGCATATTAATGCATACTAAAGAAACACACTTTTATATAAAAACATATTATGTCAAGTTGAACTTAACTAATTCCTAACTGTCTAAATATCTTAACATGCCCATGCATTGAGTAATCCATTTAGTATATAAAATTGCCCCTTGTAGCTTAATATCAATAAGTCCAAGTCATCACCTTTTCTTAGAAACAATACAAACCTCCTAGGGTAGTGAGGGGAGTGTCCAAGGACCTCCAAAATTGTGTTGATATTATGGTAGCTACGAGAGGTATTAACCTCCATGTGTAACCTTTGACAAGACTAGAATATTATGGGAAGCTAGAGAAACCCTAAACGATTGGATACAAACCCTAAGAGACAAGTCAGCTCAAGAGAATATTTAATATTGAGTTATTAGCCTCCAGAAAGAGAATTTGGCCCAGTCAAGTGAGATAGAGCAGTATAAATAAGAGGGCGCTAGAGCTCATTTGACATACTCTCTATCTCACAACTGCATAAGACCAGTTGTGCGCAAGTTTGGAGAGGAGCTGCAGTTGTAGCTGCTGCAAATGGAAAATTTTTGGTTTTGGCTTTGAATTTCTCTTGGTTATGGTTTGGAATTTCTACTTGGCACGCTAACTCTGGAGAGAAGTACGCTATATTAGTATGTTATTGAGTCTAGGGTTTGTTTTCAAAATTATTCTCTCTGTCAAGGTTAAGGTGCTCAGGGGTGGCTTCAGCTTATGGTTGGGTGACAATATTGTTACATTGTCTATGGTGAAATGAGCACACTTAATTTTATAACAGGTTATGGGCCCACCCTATCTTCAGATATTCTAAGCATTGGAAGATAGATTGGGAGGATTTTCTTAGTCGTAGTTGCAGTTGCAGTCAAAGTTTTGCTGCAACAATGAAACCCTAACCCTCTTGTTAAGGCACCTTAAGTGAAGAGATCGACGTAATTTATGGATAGCCTAGTGTGACCTAGCCTAGCACACCTCCTTGTACTCTGATCCAAGTGGATATCGGTGGCCACCCACCTATTCCACTGGCTCGAAAAACAATTTTCCACCTTTGCAGATTTTCAGGTTCTAAACTTCTGGGGCCGTTTTGAGGCCCTAAACGACGTTTTTTGGGGATTTGTGACCTAGATAATTGGCAAAGACACTTCCTTGGGCCATTCGAAATTTTTGCTTCTCGGTTAGATCTTTCCAACGGGCTATCGTGCTCCTAAAATGGATATTGTATGCAAAAGTTATGACCCCAGGAAGTTGATGTACTAACTTACCTAAATGGGGCCCACATGACTTTTGGTGCTTCATCTCCTAGGGTTAGGATTTTGGATGTCTAGGGTTTTAGACATTCTTGTTTATTGTAAAAGGCCTTCAGAGCCTCATTGTAACCATCTTCTGGCGAATGAGTGCAACCATCACATTTCTTCTTAGAGATAAGTCGCCACCATTCCAACAAGCTTGTTTTCCGCTGCATTTTACAGTTTCATCTTATTTCCATATTGAATAGAAAACCAGTTTTATTGTATCTCTGTTATTTTGTGTTAAGAATATTTTCATAATCTGTATTCATTTTGTTCTGCTCATAAAATCTGGATCAGTGCTACCAGAGCGGTCTGCTCCTTGTCGTCTTAATGCATGTCCCCAACGAGGTCAGGGTACAAAGAATTGGGTCTCGAGCTTGTTTCTCTTGAGGACAAAAGCTCTCACATGCCCAAGCGACCTCTCATGGCAGGAGAAAATAAAGATGTTAGGACAAGAGATCCTTTCAAAATGTTGCTTGAGGAATCCCTCATGCAACAAAGGAACAAGATGATGGATAATTTCACTCAAATCCTTTGGCAGCTACCAACAAGCGACACATCTTCCTCGAGCGAAGGCGCCGCCTCCTTCAAGGTACAAATCAACTTCGATATTCCTATATTTGAAGGTCAGATAGACACAGATGTTGTAGACAAGTGGTTAAATCTACTAGAAGGATATTTTTCTGTCCATAACTTTTCGAATAGAGAAAATATTACTTTTGCGCTCCTCAAAGTCGTTCCCCATATCAAAGATTGGTGGGAAAAATTTTGTGAGCAAAAGGAAATAGAGGAACCCTCATTATTTATGGTCATGACCACCTGGGAACCCTTCAGGGATGTTATTAAGGAACAATACTACCTTGTTGGAAGTTATGACAACTTGTATACCAAATGGACCACACTATGCCAAGAAAGAGACCAAGCAGTGCCAGAGTTCACAAATATCTTCCATACCTTGCGCACCAAGTTGGGTATCAAAGATTCAGAGTGACATTCGGTGCTCAAGTATTGCGATGCTCTCCATAGATACATCCAAACCGAAATGGAATTTACAGACATCTCATCCTTGGGCGCGGCCTACCGATATGTCGTCAAAATCAAGCAGAAGCTCAAACAAAAGACACGACAATTTGGGCCTGGGAACCCCTCATAGCAAAAGCCAGGAAAGGGCAGCCCCAACCCACAGAACAAAGAATAGAGCAAAGATGAACAGTATCATGACAAACAGTCCATGTCGCAAGCAAAGAAGGACACCCGAAAGACAATGAAAGATATCAAGAAGTGGTGCGACTTCCATAAGAGCCCTTGGCATAACACTGTTGACTGTAGCTCAAAGCAGTCGTTGGTGGCCGAAGTGAAAGCCTCTGAATCATATGTAGGCTCTGACTCTGAGTCAGAACCAAAAAGGGGAAGACAGATCATTGACGTGGAACCCAGTGCCACCGTTGCTACCACCAAGCTCCAAACTGGTGAACTAGACGAGCCAGAAGAAGGAGAGCGCCTCTTCCATTAACATATGCGGATAAAAGGCACCCCGATGCACTTCATCATTGATAGCGGTAGCCAGAAGAACCTCATCTCAGCAGAGGTTGTCAAGCGGATGGCCCTGTCGACAACACTGCACCCAGAACCCTACACCATTGGATGGCTCTGCCAAGGAAGCGATCTCCACGTCGACCAATAGTGTCAATTGTCGTACAACATCAATCCCTTCAACGATGAGGTATTGTGTGATGTTGCTCCTCTCGAAGTTTGTAATATTGTTTTTGGCCAACCTTATTTATGGAAACATCATGTTGTATATGAGTCTAGGCCTCATATTGTCATTGTTACTTTGAACAGGAAATTGTACAGGATGCCCAACGCAGTCCCTCCTGGTGTTATTTCCTTGATCTCTGCCAAGCAATGCAGTAAGGTCATATCTCATACCGGGAAATTTCTCTTCTTCGTGATTCACTCTCAGAGTGAGAAAAAGAGCCCAGCCACATCCAGGGCCTCCACAGTCGATCTCTCCACACAACAGAAGCAAGTGGTTAAGGTCATGGAAGAATACTCAGATATCTTCTCCTCTCCTACCAAGGTACATTTGCACTGCCAGGTCAAGCATCCCATCGATGTGACCCTAAGTACACTGCTACCCAATGGGCCAATCTACCACCGCTCTTTATTAGAAAACGAGGAGATCAAGAGGCAGATCCAAGAACTGCTCCACAAGGGGTACATCCATCCCATCTCATCGCCTTGTGGGAGCCCAATATTGCTGGTGTAGAAGAAAGACAGGACCTGGCGACTCTGCATTGATTATCGGACCCTGAATAAAATCACAGTTCGAAACCAATACCCGATTCCCCGAATTGACGACCTCCTTGATCAACTCACGGGGGCCAAATACTTCAGTAAGATTGTTCTGAAGTCTGGCTACCACTAAGTCCCAATAGAACAAACAGATGTATGGAAGACTGCCTTCAAGTCAAAATAAAATCTTTTTGAATGGCTAGTCATGCCCTTTGGTTTGACAAATTCTCCAGCAACTTTTATGAGGATGATGGGCGATATCCTATGACCTTTCACCAATACTTTTGTAGTGGTTTATCTAGATGACATCCGCATCTACAACAAGACTTTGAAGGAACACTTGCAACATATTCAGCAGGTTATGCACACCCTACAGCAGTACAAACTATATGCAAACTTAGAAAAATGCTCCTTCGTCATGGACAGGGTCCATTACTTAGGCTACATCATTGATCATCATGGTGTGCATGTGGATCCAGCCAAGATCCAGGTCATCCGTGACTGGTTAGACCCAACCACACTCACTGAACTTCAAAGCTTCTTAGGCCTCGCCAATTTCTATCGCAGGTTCATGCTGGGATTCTCTCATATCGCATGGGCCCTCAGCCAAGTAACCAGGGGTGGTGGTAAGGAAAAATTTGTGTGGGGCCTATCCCAAAAACAAGCCTTCGATGAATTGGAGAAGTGTTTGTGCTCATCCCTGATACTTTCATTACTGGACCTGCAACATCCCTTTGAGATCAAAACAGATGCTTCAGACTATGTTGTGGGAGTCGTTCTCACTCAACACGACCACCCCATGGAATATCATAGTGAGACACTATCAGTTGTTGTCCATAAGTACCCTACTTATGACAAATAAATGTTGCTAATGTGTGTGTAGGATCAATGGTTTACATCATATAAATGATCATACAAATAACAAATGTGACAAAGATTACAAAGTTTATATTATGATATCTCTGCGGAGTACAAATGTCGAGTGCAACTGAATAAAATAAATCACTCAACTAGATCAAATGACAAAAGGATCTTAGCTGGAATACAATAAGCAAACTAAAATATAATACCCGATAATAGATGAGTATTGCAGGGTCAATGGATGAGCTGGAACTGTGGCAGCTGGCATGGTAACTGTTGAAAGTCCGAAAATCTCGCCCTGGTGGCTAAACTTCTTGGAATGGCCTAGAAACTTTCCCAAATGGTGTGCCCTGCTCTAGCTCTCAGTCCTGATGAATGACTGACCCCTTTGTTGGTGTGTCTGGACCCCGGATGGATCTCCCTGGGGGAATGTGCCCCTCTCTCACTGGAAAAATGTGCCCTAGTGATTCCACCATCAAAATCAGTTGAGATGTATCTCAAAATGATCACCTTGGCCTACTGAGAAATGGGTTGAAAGGGTTTCCCTAGATCCGATCTGATGATCGCTCGGGAACCCAGAATGTGTCCGCCAAAAGTGTCGCACTCACAACTCTGGAAAATGCACCCTAGATGATTCCTCCATTGGAATCTAACGAAGAACTAGGTGAAATATGCGCCTTGCCTTCCTCTCAACTAGGTCAGAGGGGAATCTCTAAAATCTCCCTGGATGGGACAATTTGATCCACTGAACCTCCTCAGGAGCTGCGCCCTCACCCTGGATAAGTGCGCCCTTGTTGTTGGACCATGTCTAACTGCTACTGAAGAATGGTGGAAGACCTGTGTGATATTCCCGGTGACTAGGGTGTGTCTCTCAACACCGAAATCAACCAACTAGTGTCTTCCTCCTGGAATCCATTGAACTATCTCTCTTGAGATGCGTCTCTCTCCTCAATGACAAGTCATAATCTACATAATGATGAATTAGGTTGCTTTACCCTTCCTTTATAGCTTCCCGAAACCCTAATTCATTGTTGACCTTTTCCCTCCATGTGACTATTACTTTATTTTATTATTCCTTGATTAAATCACTTAATTAATTAATTAATTAACCATTTTACCTCTAAAAAGTGATTTATCCATCCTTATGGCTTCTCCAGCCACTGAAAGTCACTTCTCATCATCTTATAATGTTATTCTCTTCTTCTCGATTCTGATGAGCTATTACATAAAAGGTTTATCCAAGAAATATGCCCATTATGACCTTCTTAGTGAATTTAATTAAGATATGACCCATAATAACTCAAAATTACGGAAATCGTCGGAATGCAACGGAACCAAAGCCAAGTTGTGTGGAATGGATCCTAATGATGAACGATGCAATTCGGGCCCAATAAAACCCCTCAATATCTCTCGAACTCTATGTCACCCCTATTTGGCTACTCTGGTAGGCATAACACTCTGTAATATTATAATGTCCCAAAATGGGAACATTACAGTCCTCCCTGCCGGAATATTGCTTGTCCTCAAGCAATAACATAATCCAACTACATATGATACCAGGGTCCCATATCCACCTGTGTGACACAAGGTAGACTCCCCTCAATATGTGGCCTCTCCAAGTTCTCACCATACATGAGACCCACATGCTCCTGATGAGTAGAATGATCAATGGCCAAAGAATCTTAGTCAACTCCCTAGGCAACCACTCTACTTGAAACTCAACTCCATCAAGCGTTGAACTACCAAGCACTCCAATCCCTCGATCCTATCAGAATGTGAATTGCAATGCCTCGTGAAATATAGTCATGTAACATATCAATACCATGAGTCTCCTATAAATAACACACGGTCTCGACCCGAAATGAGTCTGTCCTCCAAGACCGTACCAACCCCAACACGTCCTCCACCAACTGAACGTTTTGTTGCCATAGTGAGGTACTACAAGACCTTGATGAATCACCAAGTGACGTGCGCCCCCCAATACTGAAGCTTAACTAAAAGTCAAAGTGACTTCCCCCTGCAAAGATCCATTCATCTCCATCAATCAATGAAATACACAGCCCCGTAATCCCAGGGTCCCATGATATCCTCTGATAGGGACCATCACATGGACGTTACACTACTCTGATCATGATTGTCTGCTCAAAATATACATACTGGATCCCCCACTCCTAGATCCTCATACTAAAATACCTATGAAAATTGGGCCTGTTGTTAAGAAGCTGAACCTGTAAAGCTATCTTTGTGGAATCATCATCTGCCCAACCACCTCCATACTCGATCATGAGTATCAATAGGGAGAACTTGTCTCGCCACATAGAACAAGTCCCTGCAAGCCCTCTCAAAACCATCCAAGAGTTAAGTGTGTTGCTCTCTGGCGCAACCTGGGCCATCATAAGATGAAACAACTCACTAACCAAATGGACTCCCGGATCCCATAGAAAAATTGGAAATTCATCACTTCCAAACCCTAGTAACTACTCATGTGTCATACTGATAATTGTCGGAAGCCCTCCATCCTCATCCTAATGAGAATCTGAATTTGTGTCACCCTCTGAGATATTTGTTATCCCATGGCCTAAGATGCTCACCATCACGCACAAGGTCTCAACTGTATGTCTCTGATGATCCACCCCTATCCTGTTGTATGCAATAAAGACACTCTTATTAGGTGGTCTCAGCCTACCAACTCTCCATGTCCCCTGCCACTGTCTATCTCCCCCTATGTTGTTGTCAATGATGAAAGTGTCGGGAAAAGCTGACAGAAACATATGTAATCGATCGTAGGACTGGAAAGTATCATATGCTTTGGTCAATCACAAGGACTTGACCAAAAGCTCGTCCACCGACACCCATGGTAAATAATCGCCTGTACTCATCATTGAACACGAACCATCGGGTACAATAGTAGGTATCTCCACAAACTGAGGGTCAATCATTCTCCATCTATCATCACTCACGCAATTTCTACTACGATGAAGGTGATCTCCCAGATCTGTATACTGTTGCAAGGGAGAAGAATATCCATGCTCTACTAAGTACATCTCCTCCCTGCAATCCAGTGTGTCCCCCTGAATCCCACTGTACACCTTTTGATGTCTCTGTGAACTACCATGCATCACTATATGCCCATGCATACTCATGTGATCTATTATATACACCTGCAACATCATGGATCCTGGGTGTACTACTGGGTCATCCTCTACATGAAGGTCAACCAATCTCGGAACACAAATGGAAGTGTCCTCGTAACTTCCCCTGGCTCTGGAATCCCCATGTGTATGTGTGTACCCAACTGTCTCAACACCCCTCGTGAAGGGTGGTCCCTGTGACCTATGGAAATCCTCCTACATCTTCGGATCATATCTCTCCATACTCATCATTGAACCTGGGTGCTCCTCATGCTCCTCCCTCAATTGGTGCTTCACTGCTAAACCACCAACATCCTCTCGCAATGTGGTTGAGGGATATATCTGACTCTATGATGAAATAGATGTAGTGGATCTCTGTCTAATTTCCTCAAGGAGGTCCTCTGATATAGACTTTGATTCCTGAAGGGTTGTCTATTTTCCTTCCAAGAATCTTCATGTGCTCACCAACACATGAGTAAATCGGTCCACCTCAATCCCCTACTCCCTCAATGCCCTATGATACATCTCACCAACCTCCAATAGGTAATCCCTATCCATCAACAATTGTTGGTAGTTGACCCTCATCACAATCACTCTCTCCCTAAGTGTATGGAAGTCATCAATGACAAGTCCCCCATATGAACTATCTTGTTCCATCGAGGTCCTCCAACAATAACCTGCCACCAATGCATGTGTATCATCAATGCATTTAGTGGTTTCCATGATCATGTCCTCACTGACTCTCAACTGTCCTGCCAAGTGTCGTGACTCCTGGTCACAATCCTGTTGAGGTGCTACCTCATGCCTCTCACTGCTAGTGTCAACAATGGAATCCCCAACAACACACTCCTCAAAATATAAGGCACTGAACTGCCCACTATCCCATGTGCTACTGAGTCCTCCTATATGCCATTGCACACCATCAACAACTGCGACCCCTATCTGAATCGCACCATATCCTGTATGAGCATTTGTATCCTCCTGTGCACTCACCCTACTAATATCATATGCACCTGGATCCCATACAGATGTGTCCAGACACGTGCTATGGTCATCCCGACCAATAAGGAGTGCATCCTCATCACTATAGATTGATCCTAGGAGTAAGTGTCCCAACAAGCTGTCGGTCTCCACAACCTAGTCCATTAATGGAATCTCCAAGAGTGGTGACTCACTCTTCTCATATTGATAGGTATGTGTAAGGTCAACTATCTCCAAGCCATACTTCTCCTCCTGGCTCTGCAGATCCATATGTTCCTTGTGTACAATCCCCACACAAGGCTCCTCTACCATATCAGGAATGCCACTGATATCCTCATGTGTCGTGGCTAGCATAGGTGATTGAGAAGATGAAACATGTGGCTCGCTCCTCATAGGAAGCTCATCATCCTCCATACATGACTTCTTGGAAGCCATGTCTACACCCATAGGTATTTCATCCAACCTCCTAATCTCATCATGTCTAAGTGCCAACACATATGAATCCTCACAGGTGTCACCACTATGTTGAAGTGTTGAATCCTCAACATTACCTGATAGGGAAGATGAAGGATATGCGCTATCATCCTATCTATCCGACTGTCCCTTAGATGCACAAGAGTCACTAGCCTTATCGGACTACTCTAAATAGGCATCTATGGTTGCATTCACATGCATTTCCTCATCCTCGTTGTCATAGTGCACCTCAATAATGTGCACCTTCCCTTTACCCCTGCATCCGTGATTTGGCTTCCAAGGCACTTTGCAACTGTAGCAATGCTCCCTGCATCTAATGGGTGTAGGCTCCATCTGTTCTCTTGTCAATCCACTCACTAGTAATGATGTATCTACATCCTTATCTGATTTCACTATTAAATATGGGCAGATTATTCCACAAAAATTTTCCATGCTTCCACTAGTCTAATATTTTTTTTAAACAGGGCGGGATTTTCGTCGCTACTGCCACGAAAGTTCGTCGCAATATCGACGAAAATCTTAATTTAACCTAGTCGGGATTTTTGTTGCTATAGCGACAAACTTTCGTGGCAATAGTGACGAAAATTTTGTCTATCTCATTGGTCAGTGTTAACGGCTAGTTGACTATTTTATCTATATATACGTGACTTTAAGAGACTTTGCGACACAGTTGCTATAGTTGCGACACTGTTCTTGGTTTTTGTTTGAGCTATTTATTTTTTCCGTCACCCACCGGTTGAACAAATCCAATGCTCGATCTACATAGCTCGGATTTTGAACTTGCAAGGTTAGTATGTTATTTTTTATTGATGTACTCATTTAACTTGTAATTTTTTTTTCAAATGTCCAAATTGCATTTAGCTTATTTTTTCCTTGATAATATATTTATATAATATGT
>ML787277.1:531716-543396 GCA_009831015.1 Picea engelmannii | reverse complement strand
ATAACACTTAAGAGATTGTTTATCATTCTGAAAATGTTTTTGTTGTCTATCATCTTGTTGTCTGTCTCCTTGATGATAATGACCCCCCCTACCTCTAAATGGTCTCCTACCACGACCTCTGTGACTATTGTCAAATCTAGCAGTCTCTCCTCTAGGTTTCTTCTCTTTCTGTGCAAGACACAAAGTCTCAACTGTGGAAGTGGAAAAAGATTCCTTCTTCTTAAAAGATTTCTCTCTTTTGGCAATTTTGTCTACAAGAGTATCAAAAGTCATGGCTTTCATCTGTCCACTAGATTGAAGAGATTCTAAGTAATGTGAATAGGTAGGATATAAGGCTTTAATAAATGTTGTGAGTTGTAAATCAACTTTGACACCAGTTGAGTCAATATCATGAAAAAGAGCTCTAATTTCGGAAGCTAACTTCATGGGATTATTATCTTTTAGTTCCAGATTAAACAACTTCATCAACAATTGTATAATTTCCAGCTCTGAATGGGAGTTATAAAGATCTTTTAATTTCTTTAATGCTTTAAACGTTGTGGTGCTGGAAAGAATATGTCTTCTTACCTCTTTAATGATTGAGGTAGAAATTAAAGCATGTGCCTTTTTATCTTTACTCTTCCAAATTACAAGTTGTCTGGCATCTGTAGGTTGCTCTGGGTCATTGTCATCCTTGCCTTCACAAATTTCCTCCCATAAATCATTAAAAATAAGAGTATTCTTAATTTTTCGAAACCATTCTTGGTAATTTTCTTGACCGGAAAGCACTACTCCCACAATTGATACTAATCAATGCATTGTAAATGAAATTCCACTTGCACAAGAATAAAAAAAAAATCTCACAACACCTTCGACCTTGGCTGCTGTATAGACTGCTCACAACGGCTCCTGTACACAAGCCCAATGATTGGATGCTAGAGGACCTTCGGGTACTTGCTGTCCCTGCGCTACAACTACACAGTCAACTTTAATCAGTGCGTTGGAAATATGTTGGGTTCGAGCTCGGGACCCTTTTTCACTTTTCCACGCGAAATTTTCGACCCTACTCCAGCGATTTGTGACCAGGTTTTCAACTCGCGGCTCCTCTCAAATCTGGAGCTGCTTCTCCTCTCGAATGGCTCCTCTCAAATCTGGAGCTGCTTCGCCAATGCTTCACGCACACTTGTTGTTTCTCTCACGCAGGCATACAAAATAGCATGGAGTTTTTGAAAGTGGCTCTGATACCACTGTAATAGGCCAAATAAACTCCACAGTATGCACATAATACAGAGAACAAAAATCAATCTCTCTTATTATAAAAAATGGATGCGGATACATTATGTATAGGAGGAAGCAAACAATTTATGGACAGTTACAGTTACGGGTGGATATAGTTACAGACAGTTAAACTATCGGATTAAACCATCGGATTAGTTATTAGTTAACAAAACAAAGTGGCATGTTGAAACCTCAGAACCATTTCCACGTTGAATGATGAACGTTAGATATATTCAAGAATGATGTAACATTTAATGTTTAATATTAATGCTTAAGTTGAAGCTAACATAATCCATTTGGTCGCAATATGTGATATATATAAATTTCATTTCCTAAGTTTAGTTCCACGTTATGATTAGTTAAAAAAGTTGTTTAGTACCTATTTGATACGTTGGAGAAAAGGTTTAGATAGAATATAAAACTTAAACTTTATGTTATATAGGAGATACATGTACGGAATTGTGTGTAAAATTAATACAAATACTCGAACCGATTACAACAGTCCCTGCTAATCTAAAAAGTAGTGATGATGACATAGAGATGAACGTCACTAACCTAGATAAAGGAGGAGCAAGGACCGGTTGTAATAATAGGAAAAATAAACTTATTTAAAAAATGATGGAAGTTGATCAAAATCAAAGGAAGATACATGGGAATCAAGATTTTGATATGATGTCGCTTATGTCTATCCCAATTAGTGATAAAGTTGCAACGCAACAAAGAAAACCCTAAAATATGGATAAAAGAAATCCCACTAATAGATATCTCAATAGGGTCAATGAAAACAATCAGAAGGATTAATAGTTAGATAGGAATTATTTTTTATACTCTTAGAACTATCAAAAATGAATATCTACATTTCTACTGTAATATTTGCTCTATCAGAGACTTTGTTCATCTAAGTGTTATTTGAGTCCTTTTGTTTTTTGGGTTTCATAGTAGGTTTTTTATGAGATTTCTATTAGATACATGTAAACCAAAAACCCTATTAGAAGATACCCAAATTTAGGTTATATGAAATAGATATTGAAATACAATTTTCCTTTTTATTTATCCAAAATAAAATAGTAGTAGCTTACAAATATACTCTCAATTAAATAAGGAAGAAATTGGGTTTGTATTTCCAAATATAATTATTGTCTTTGAATAAATGTTCAAGGAGTATTGATCATTTAGCGAAATTGGTATAAACAAGAATAATGTAATTCTAATACACAAACTCCAATTGAACTATTCCTCTAAAATCTATGTTAAACTACAATGCATTAACCTCACTAGTTGCACTTTGAAACATTTACTTACATATTTTATCTTTGACTATGTGTGCATCATGTCCTAGGTTAAGAATAGATAAGGTTATTTAATCTTAAGAAACAAATTTAATTGAACATATATATTATAAGTCATTATAACTTACAATTATTTAGTAATCTAAGTAGGATGTTGTCAACCTTACTTCCTATGTGTCATTTGCATAGTTTTTGCGGTAAGAAAAGTGAGTAAAATCATATGTGTTTGCAATAATGTTTGAAACACAAACTAATATTATTTCAACAAATAAATGAAAAAAAATTAATAACAATTATTTGCAATACTAACTATGTAACATTATCTATGTGTAAACTACCTATGTAATTTGTTTAAAGATACTTAATGTTTTTATATTTTGATACAAAAATCATGTATATTCATGATTTAACTGGTTTAAAGAAACAAAATACTTTTAAGTCTTATTTATTCTCCTAAAAGGAAAAGAGAAAGGGAGAATGGAAAAATGATTAACCTAACAATGCACAATATCCATTAGACTTTGTAAAATTAACTATGTAAGTGTGTAGCATAAACCATTAACTAGTTTATGGAAACCAAAGGATGTTGTATGTTTGTTTTTTTAGTGATATGGTGAATGTAGACTTTGACATAAATCTCCCAAAATAACAATGACCATAGTAACTATTTAACTCATTTAAAGAAATATAATTCTTTCATGTCAATTCTTTTAAAAACAAAATGCTTGAATGTCTTAGGGAAAAAAGTATGAGAATGTACACTACCTTGGAATAGTATACAAGTTTATGGAAAGTAATCACATAAAACCAATCAAATGATTTGGTCTCTAGATCTTCAATGGGACTAGTATATTTCCTTATCTCTAACATTATCTAAATCACAAATATAATTGAACAAGTTGATATAAGAGTTGTTTACATGGAAGATATTATTTCTATTGAGAGGGATTACACGTTTCAATGGAACTAGTCCATCTCCTTTTCTCTATAAAATATGAACCACAAATATACACAAATATACCTAAACAAGTTCAAATAATTTTTTTCTAAATTGGAGATGATGTTTCCCTTTACTCAAATTATAGTGTAAATATTGAAGAAGAATGAAATAATGGAACATTAACAATATTAACTATTTCACATTAAGAATTTACCATTTGTATGCTAACTAAAATTAACAATATTAACTATACCACATTAACCATTTGTATACTAACTAAGTAACTAGTTTAAGAATACCACATGTACCTTTTAATTTTCAAAACAAGTGATTCATACTAACTATTTAACTAGTTCAAAGAAAATAAATACTTTGTAATAACTTTTCTCTTAAATAGAAAAAAAAATGAGAAAGAATGTAAAAAATAAACAAGTGATTCATACTAACTATTCAACTAGTTCAAAGAAAATAAATACTTTGTAATAACTCTTCTATTAAATAGAAAAAAAATGAGAGAGAATGTAAAAAATATTGACCTAACAATGCACAATACTCATTCCTTTGCAACATTAACTATGTCACTAGATCTACCATTAACTGCTTTATCGAAACCAAAGGATGGTATATGCTTGTTCTTCTAATAATATGGTGCGGGTAGACTTTGTCATAAAACACCCAAAATAACAACAATACAGTAACTATTTAAAGAAACCTCACACTTTTATGTGAACTCATTTAAGAAATCAAATGAATATTTCTATGTTTCATTCTTGACACAAGAGAAAAGAAAATGAGAGAATCTGCGCTACCGACCTCAATGTGGAGGTGGAGGGGAGGCTGAAGGTGACACTCATAATATCAAAAATATTTTTCGTTCATCCCATTAATTAATTCATCATGTGCACAACACTCATAGAAGAAGGATGAATCAGTTTGTGTATTCAAAAAAGACAAAATACATATAATTATATAAATTGTTCAATGTGAGGTATTGTTCAATCAAATGTAAATTAAATCAAAACCTGCTTAGAGCTTAGGGTTGCAGTTTGTTACAACTCCTAGTAAGTCAGGTGATGCAGGGATCTACACATATCTAGCCTTCCTTTTCCTTTTCCTATTTCATTGTGTTTCCATGTAAAATAAATAATGTGGATTTTAAGATTATATTAAAAAGCCAGAGTAGCATCCATAATAAAATAAACTTTCAAGAACACAGATCACCAATTAAAGAAAAGTGAAAACAGGGAGATAATGAATTTTGTGAAGGTAGCTATGAAGAATTGTGCAAGGTAGTCATTTGTCTACCATGCACCACACCACACCAAAAAGAGATACAACGAATGAAAAAAATTAACAAGCAAAAGCACAATAAACCACCAAAGAAGCACAATAAACTTCCAACAAAAGGACAATAATCAACCAAGAGAAGCATACTATTCAAGAATAATTTACCTCGTGGGAAGGCATGTGGTTAATCTCAAAACCCCTCAAAAGTCGCATCCATTTCCATTACATGATCTTCATGAACATCTTACTCCACAACAATCGACATACCCACACGACGAGCCATCGAATATGTGGGAAAACGATGGTGAAATTAGTGAATTAACTTGAAAAATAAAACACTCAGTAGGGTTTGAACCGATAACTCATGTAATACATGAAGGATGTAGGGGAGTGCTTCAGAAAACAATAAACAATTACTACAAGATTTTCAACATTGTGCAATAGCACCACTAAACTACAACCATTGTTTCAACAATTATTTCAGTAGTTGTTTCCATAGGTGTTTCAACAATTGTTTTCATAGGTGTTTCAGTAGATGTTTTAGCAATTGTTTTTGTAGGTGTTTCAGCAGGTGTTTCAACAATTTTTTCAACAAACAATAAAGATATATTACAAAAAAAATTAAGTAAATCACTCATGCATCATATACTAAGATCAATACTATGTTCTACAACAACTTTTTCAACAGGCATTTCAACAAGTGTTTCCTCAAAGAGTAGAAGGCTATTACAGTAAAACAGATTTATAGCAGAATAAGAGAATTATAAAAAAAAACTAAAACTAATATTGCAGCAGCAAAATAACTTCAATAAATCATTCCTTGCAACAATAAATCAACCCAGTACTTATGTACAAAAAACTCAATAGCTGCTACAACAAAACATTTCACAGCATAGGAATTTAAATGAAGTTTTAAACTGGTATAGAAAACAGAGTATGAATGCTACCTCAAAATAAATACTCTGTAATAAATCTGAACATTAACATGAGTTTTCAAACCCTGATTCAAATAGGAAAAGAGTATAAAATCCCTTGTTAACACTCTCAAAATTTCGTTATCAATTTTCTCTCTGTATGTATCAAATCAAAATTTAATATATATATATATATATATATATATATATATATATATATATATATATGTGTGTGTGTGTGTGTGTGTGTGTGTGTGTGTGTGTGTGTGTGTGTGTTGTCAGTTAACTTGCCCCTTCACAACGCCTAAATCGAATTTGGCTTTTCAGAACTTGATAATTCATTTCCCCTTTGAAATTTGACTAGTAAAAAATGAAACAGTGTGGCGGTGATACCCTTTTACCATTTCAATGGTTATGATGGTGAAAATTAATTTCTGGGTGGTGGGAACTCTTCAAAAATCGATCAGTTGAGATAAGCAGTCTTTTCGGTGGTGGAATGATTAATCTTCTGACATTATCCCCCTTAATCATTTCACCCAAAAACAAAACTCTACAATATTGTTACAGTTCACAAATCCCAATGTTATTTTTGTAAATTTCAAATAATTCTTTTTTTAAGGTCTTTGTAAACATGTCTGCAAACTGATATTTAGATGTGCAAAACTCTACAGAAATTTCATCACTATTTATGAGCTCCCGAATAAAATGATATTTTCTATCAATATTCTTAGTTTTCTTGTGGAAAACATGATTACGTGACAGAGAAATGGCTGATTTATTATCACAGAAAATATGAGTTGGTTCTTGTTGTTCATGTAAAAACTCAGTCATAATCCTTCTCATCCACACAATCTAACATGTAGTTGATGTTGTTGCATCATACACTCCCTCAACAAATGTTAAAGTCACAATGGGTTGCTTCTTTGAAGCCCATGCTACATCTCCTGATCCAAAGGTAAACACATATCTTGATGCTCTCTTCCTGTCATCTACAATACCTGCAAAATCACTATCAATATATCCAATCAACTTAAAATCCAAATCTGATGTGTACATGACACCATAATTAGTTGTTCCAACAACATATCTTAGGATCATTTTTCCTTCTTTCCAATGAGTACTCTTTGGAGTCTCCATAAATCTAGAAATCACAGTTACATCAAACATAATATCATGTCTTGTTGATTTCAAATACATAAGAATTTCAATCAGTATTTTACATAGAGTCGGATCAACACATGACCCCTCGCCATTCTTATTGATTTTTGTGTCAATGGAAATTGGTGTTACAATTGGTTTAAAGTTCACCATCCTAAACCTTTTCAATATGTACTTTGCATACTTGGGTTTACAAATAAAAATACCATCTTCATATTGATTTACTTCAATGCCTAGAAAATACTTCATCATTCCTAAATCAATCATTTCAAACTCATTTTTCATGGTTGTCCTAAACTCATCTACTGAAATATTTCCAGTGAAAATCGAATCATCAACATACACGCATACAATCAAGAGTTTATATTCCTAATTTACCTTTGTATACATTGTTGGCTCACTCAGACCCCTTTTGAATCCTTCAACATTCAAATATTCATCAATTCTGTTGTACCATACTTTGGGTTCTTGTTTCAATCCATACAACACTTTCTTTAACATGCAGACCTTACCTTGTTTTCCAACAATCTCGTATCTTATAGGTTGTTTCACATAAACCTCTTCTTCTAGAAAACCATTTAAAAATGTAGATTTTATATCCATCTGGTACATACACCATTTATTATGAGCGGCAATGGCTAATACCATTATTATTGTATCAAACCTAGTTAATGGTTACAAATTTTCATTATAATCAGTACCGAGTTGTTGACTGAACCCTTACAATACAAGCCTTGCCTTGCGCTTCTCAACTTCACCTTCAACATTTAACCTAGTCTTGTAAATCCATTTAACACCTATATAATTTTTATCTTCAGGTAAATCTACAAGTTCCCAAGTGTTATTCTTTTCTATGGCATCAATTTCCTCATTCATAGCTTCTACCCAAAGTTTTTTCTTAACAACTTCATCAGAGTTTATAGGATCATATGCAATTAATGATAAAATTGAAACTTTATCTACTTCATCATTTTGCTCATATAATTCTCTTAAACGTCTAGTATTCTCACCTCAAATTTTGTTTCTTAATGAAGCTAAAGTAGGATTTGATTCATCACTTACCTATGATCTTGTTTGTTGTCCACCGTGACTTGATGGATCTCCACGCTCATGTGTTCTTGGCATTCTTAATTGTGATGGGATGACTCCTAGTGATTGTCTTACACGAGTTCTTGATGTAGGTGTATGTGACTAGGGAATCAACTGTCCACCATGTACATCTTTCTCATCTCCATCATTATCTCCTTTGGATACTTCAGCTCCCCCTTAAACAACTTTATCAATACTACCATCCCAAGCCTCTTCTTCCTTGAACTCAACGTCTCTGCTTGTAACATACTTCTTGGTGACAAGATTATAGAGTCTATATGCCTTAGAATCCAAATTGTATCCAATAAAGAAACATTTCTCACTTTTGTCATCCAACTTTCTCCTCATCTCTTCACGTACATGTGCATAAGCTACACACCCAAAAATACTCAAATGTGATACAATGTTATTCTTACCAATCCAAGATTCTTGGGGAACTTCATTCTTCACACTCTTAGTTGGAATCTTGTTCAAAATATATACTGAACAAATAACTGCATCACCCCAATCTTCATTTGGAATATGCTTCTCCTTCAACATACTTCGAGCCATATTCATAAAGGTTTGATTCTTCCTTTCAACTACTCCATTCTCTTGTCGAGTATAATAAGTAGTAAATTGTCTATTGATTCCATGAGACTAACAAAACTCCATGAAATAAATTAGCATATACTCACCTCCTCTATCTCATCTCAATACTTTAATATATTTGTCACTCGCCTTTTCAGCCATAGCTTTAGACCTCTTAAATATTTCAAAAAAATCATACTTCTACTTCAGTAAATAAACCCAAGTTTTTTGACTGAAATGATCAATAAAGGTCTTAAAATAGACATTATCAGTCAAAGAAGGTGTTTGCATCAGTCCACATAAGTTTGTGTGAACAAGTTCCAATGGAGCTTTAGCCTTATATGAAACTCTAGAAATAAATTCATCCTTGTGATGCTTTGCAAGTATGAAACTCTCACACGAGCTTCTTGGTTGTTGAATACTAGGAAACTCCTTCTTTGTTTTCTTCTTCTGCAACAAATGTAAACCTCCAAAATGTAAATTCTATATCTCATATGCCATAACCATGACTGAACCAAACCTTTAGCTTTATAAGAATCCAAAGAGTTAGTCAGGTCATTTCTCATAATAAACGGAAACATTATATTATTTGTGATCTATATTTTGGCAATACCTTGTTTTTGAAGAACACTCTGTATTTTTTCTCTATCAGTTGTCCAACAATTATCAAATTGCATTTCATACTAGGTACATAATAAACATCATCTATTTTTATTCTTTCATCATTCTTAGTATAAACAGGAATCACACATTTACCATTCACTCTTACCTTACTATCATTACCCAACTTTACCTCAGACTAAATATTAGTATCTAAACTAGAAAAAATATTCTTTATTTCCAGTCATGTGATTGGATCCGTTGTCCAAAACCAAACATAATTTGAACTCCCCTGGGTGCAATTAAGTCAGAAACACAGTTTTTTGGTCATCCTCTAACTCCTCTATCATGTGTGCAGACTGTTTCCCAACATCTGCTTGCTTCTTCGAACACTTGTTAACATAATGTCCAAATTTCTTACAATAATAACATTGTACCTTAGATTTATCATACCTCTCATTTTCTTGTTGCCAGGGTCTATTTCTACTCCTCCTTAAACTAAGAGGATTTTGTTGAGTTTTATCCTCAAATTATGAATCATTTTTGTTACAGTTCGACCTCCTCTTCCTCTGCTCCTAGAACTTCCTCTACCTCTACCTCTATTAACATGCAACTCGGATTTGAAGGCATTCTTTAATGGATTATCGTATCTAGATATCATTGATTCATGAACAATCTGAGAACAAGTTAATTCATCAATATGCATTAGAGTAATATCTTTAAATTATTCTATGGGTATAACTACAGATTCAAATTTCTTTGGCAGTGATCTAAGAGCTTTCTCAATTATTCTCTTGTCTGAGAGGTCTTCACCATACTTCCTTAGTTGATGCACAACATTCATGACTTGAGTCATGAAACTATAAAATGACTCACTGTCCTTCATCTTCATATTCTCAAAGTCCCTTCTCAAATTCAAAACTTTGATAGTCTTCACCTTGGATACACCTTGATAGCTAGTTTCAAGAGTGTCCCAAACTTCTTTTGAAGACACTACACTTAACACCTTCGAAAATATGGTTTCGTTAAGGCCTTGTTGAATAAGATAGAGGGATTTGTTGTCTTTCTTTTTGTTCTCCTTCAACAAAGTTTTCTCAGTATTTGTGAGATTCATTTATGTTGCTTGGTTAGCAGGCTTTGGATAACCAATAGTAACAAACTTCCAAAGATATTGAGAACGTAGAATTGTTCTCATTTTGATAAACCAAGAATCATAATTCCTTTCAATCAAAACAAAAATATGTGGCGAGCCAAACTACTCTTTGTAGCCATTTCAGATCAAATTCAAAATCACTATATATTTAGTTACAATGAAGAACTAGATATATGACTAGCTCTGATACCACAATGAAGAATGCAATGGAATGCTTCAGAAAACAATAAACAATTACTACAAGATTTCCAGCACTGTGTAACAACACGGGTAAACTACAACCACTGTTTAAGCAATTGTTTCAACAGTTAGATAGTGAATCACTCTCACATCACATACTAAGATCGATACTCTATTCTACAACAACTTTTTCAACATGTGTTTCAACAAGTGTAGATGAATATTACAGTGAAACAGAGTTATAGCATAACAGGGGAATTGTAACAACAAACTAAAACTCAAATTACAGCAGGAAAATAACTTCAATTAATCATTCCTTGCAACACTAAATCAACCCAATACTTATGTACTAAAAACTCGATAGCTGCTACATCAAAACATTTCACAGCACAAGAATTTAAATGAAGTTTTAAAATGATATAGAAAATATAGTATGCATGCTACAATAATAAATTTGAACATTAACAAGAGTTTTCAAACCCTAATTTAAACAGGAACAGAGTATAAAATCCCGTGTTAAACACTCTCAAATTTGATGATCAATTTTTTGTCTGTATGTATCAAATATATATAGTAGGTTAACTTGCCCCTTAACTCCGCCCAAATTGAATTTGGATTTTCAGAACTTGATGATTCATTTCCCCTTTGAAATTTTATCGGTCAAAAATGAAACGTGTGGTGGTGATACTTTTAGCAATTCTGCAGTTAAGAGGGTGAAAATTAATTTCTAATGGGTTGAAATAAGCCGCGGTAGAATGATCCATCTTCTGACAATATAAACGAAAAAGTAAATTTTAATACATCATTACCTAAACCACACACAGACGCCACCATGGACAAAAACGAAGCCTTTAAATGGACAGGAACAGCTTAATGCAGATGGTGTTCATGTGTCAAAAGTTCCCTCCACACAAATTAGTGACCCACCACATCGATCTTTAACCATGATTGACCTCGGTGAGATGACAGAGACTAGAAATACAGGACCAACCGAGACGCATACATGCAAGTTCCCAACACCACGGCAAAAAAGTAAAAGGATTAACGTGAGTGAGTTGTAGTAAACAAAGATCGATTGACAGAATTATCACTTCCCGTCAAGAAAACTTAAGCATAGTTCCCCATCAAAAAAGTATAAGCATGTTTCCATAAAAAAATCTTTCTACAGTAAATGGTCAACATAGTAACGTAATTGGCCTCCAGAACAACTTCAGTAAATAAATGACCTAATGAAATTGCACTT
>ML787277.1:474130-503028 GCA_009831015.1 Picea engelmannii | reverse complement strand
TTCTATCCTTCATTATCTGCAATTCACTCTTGAACCCTAAGAATCTATCCTCTATTTGAGTTTGAATGGTATCTTTAATTTTTTTATCAATCATTGCCTCTAGCTCTATTTGGAGTTTTACGTCTCTTTCTTCACTCCTTTTTCCTAATGTTTCTAACTCTATTTGGATTTTGGCATCTCTCCCTTCTCTTTTATTTCTATTGATTCCATATAATCGTAAAGGATCTCTAGGGTGATTTTTGGGGGCCTCCCCTTGTTAGGCTGAGTTTTTGGAATAGGCGGTGGAGTGCTCATATTGAAAAGAAGAGAAAAAAGAAGTAACAATTATTATTATGGATTGACTTTATCTCTCAAATCAACTTTTACTTCTGAAACTTAAAATAAAAAAATAAATAAAATATATTTAAATCTCTTTAAGTAAAATTAAAATTAAATCAAAGTAAAAAGTGACTCACCTCATTTATCAGATGTCCAAATGCTCAACCCTTTGAAGAAGCCAAAAATAATTTCGGCAGAGAAGTCCAGAGAAACTACAGAGATTATTCTGGGTAAAAAAGGTAAAAACTACAGAGATTATTCCCGTTCAAAACCCTAGATATATAATCTTAGAAATAAAATATCTCCTAAAAAAAATAATAAATAAACAGAGAAGTATTATTCCCGTTCAAAACCCTAGATATATAATCTTAGAAATACAATATCTCCTTAAAAAAAAAGTATTAATGGTGTTGAAAACCCTAGATATATAATCTTAGAAATAAAATATCTCCTTCAAAAAAAAAAAATGAATGGTGTTGAAAACCCTAGATATATACTCTTAGAAATAAAATATCTACTTAAAAAAAAAGAGAAGTATGATTCCTGTTCAAAACCGCAGAGATATAATTTCAAAACCGTAGAGAACTAGTATGCATGTTCCAAACCGTGGAGAAATATTAATTTCAAAACCACAGAGAAGTAGTATTACCATTCAAAACCGCGGAGAAATATTCTTTCCGCTCAAAACCGCAGAGAAATATTATTCCCATTCAAAACCACAGAGAAATATTAATAAATAACACAAATTAAGATGGTGATTGAGATATATGCTCGATTAAATAACATAAATGAATTAATCTATTAGACTTTATTCATTTAATTAAATAACACAAATCAAGTAATCCATTATACTCCAGTCATTTAATTGTTTATCATTTGTCATAAGCGAATCAATTGTGTACATATGGTACATATGGATCAAAGGTGCGTACGTAGAAAGTGTTTAACTGGGCCCTAAAGCACTGGAACAAGCTTTCGAACCTCGAACGAATTATTATGGCGATGAAACTTAAACTATTGTTGTTGGTCCTAAAACTACCCGTTGAATATGTCAACGATTTTCTCAGTTTTGGTAGATAAGAGCATATTTAGTGGAGCCTATTTTGTAGTAGTTTGTTCAACCAAATCTACTAATTTGGTATGAAGGCACAAGTTTAGAAAATAGTTATGTAACTAAAATAATTTTGTTCATTATTGATGTAAGCTCGTAAAGGCATAAAGGAGAATTGAGGAAATAGTGTAATGATGAGGAGCGTGAGCGAGTTGTTGTAATCTCCTTGATTTGAATAATAAGACAATCGATACCTATGCTTGGTGGGCGTAGCCCAACCTTTGGGTGAACCACGTAAATGTTTGTGTTTCTTGTCTCCGTATTTATTGATTGTCTTATAGGATATTTGTGTTTCCTCATTTACAAATATAACAAGTGGTATCGGAGCTGGTTGGAGGAGCGTCAAATTCTTGAAGGAGCCATAGGAGTGAAATCTATGTGAGGTGCATCGATTTCAACATCGTCGTAGGTCCCTCCTCTGGAAGGGTGCGACGTATTACTAGCCACACTTCTCGCACTGTCGAAATCCTCAAAATGCCACAGTCCAAGTGTATCGGGAGGTGTGTCGAAATCCTCAAATCATTGCAGTCCAAGTGTATCGAGAGGTGCAACGACTCCTCTTCAACATTTGCATGGTGTTCTTTTCTTTTGAAAAATTACAAAGTATGAAAGGTATGAAGAAATTTTGGGTTTTTTTTTCAAAAAAATTGAATTTGCTTTTTTAAAATCGTGAACACTTCAACGTGGATGAATGAAGTAAAAGGTTTCTTATGGAGTAAAAGGATTAGGTAAAGGTATAAGGTAAAAAGTAAAGGTGGATGAATTAAAAAGTGTTTTTTAATTATCTCAAAGTGAATAATGGTTAAAAAGGTGAATTTTCTTATTTTTTATTTTTAAATAAAATGAAAGGTTAGTAAAAGGATTTTTTATTAAATCTTTTATTAAACCTTGTAAATTTTAAACCATTAAATTCCTCCACATTATTTTTTCAAAGGGCCTTGGTTATTACAAGAAGTGGTGTTTTTTTTTGGAATGTTTCCTCTAATGGAAAAGACGTAGAGTGCTAAGTTCGAAATTGAAAAGTTCAATGGAAAGAACAATTTCAATATCTGGAAGGTTAAAATGCACGATCTACTCGTGCAATAAGGCGTGGTGAAGGCGCTTTTGGGAAAAGCAAAGCAACCCGCGACCATAACAGATGATGACCGGGATGAGATGGATGCGAGAGAACTGAGTGCCATACACCTATGTTTGGCCGATGATTTTTTGTTCAATATTGTCTCATAGAAGAAAACAACTGGTTGATGGATGAAAATGGAAAGCTTGTATATGACAAAATCCTTGACAAACATGATCTTCCTGAAAAGAAAATAGTACAGTTTGCACATGAAGGAAGGTACAAAAATAACTAATAATTTAAATACTTTAATACTCTTTTAGTCCAGTTGGATAGCACGGGAGTGAAATTCGAATCTGAAGATAAGGAAATTACATTATTGTGTTATTTTCCTGTGTCATGGGATCATTTTGTTACCTCTATTAGTTTTAGTTCAACATAAAGTATTGAGTTTGATGATATTGTTGGATCTTTACTGTTTGAGGAAACAAGGAAGAAATCCAATTTAGGAACCTCTACATCTGAGGCAATGGTGATCAGAGGCAGACCTGAAGAAAGAGGACAGGGTTAGAGGGATTTATCTCGGTAAAATTAGAAGGGAAAAAAGAGCAAGCTTAAGTGTTGGTTTTGTGGAAAATCTGGACACCAGAAGAAGGATTGTTGGAAGCGATAACAAGCCTCCAAATAAGACTCTCCAAAAGAGACGAAGGAAGCAAATCCAACTGAAACAGGTTCAAGTATGAATGATGAAGTTTTATCAATTAGTATTGGTTCACGTCATGATCAACAGTGGTTATTAGATTCTTGTGCTTCAAATCACATGTGTCTTCATAGACACTTGTTTATTACTTACCCGTTTATAGATGATGGAATAGTTTACATGGGAAATGATATCTCGTGTAAAGTTGTGGGAATTGGTAGCATTCGAATTAAGATGTTTGATGGAACTGTTAAAATACTAACTGATGTAAGACATGTACCTGAGCTTAGGAAGAACCTAATTTCTTTGGGAGTATTAGATACTGGAGGAAATAAAATTACTGTTCAAGGTGGAGTTATGAAAGTCTACAAAGGAATCCTATTGGTTATGAAAGCAAAGAAGGTTGGTAACTTGTTTATGTTAGAAGGAAGAACTGAGTCAGATCATGCGACAGTGGTATATGATAATGACAGTGATTCTGTTCAACTGTGGCATCAACGATTGGGTCATATGAGCGAACAAGAATTAAAGGTATAAATTGATCATAAGTTACTCCCTAGTCTAAAGTCTTTAAAGTTATATTTATGCAAGCACTATATTTATGGAAAACAGAATAGGCAGAGATTTAAAACCTAAAGACACACCAGTAAAGGAATCCTTGATTATATTCATTCTGATGTTTGGGGACCATCCCCTACAATTTCATATGGAGGATCATCATATTTTGTAACTTTTATAGATGATTTCTCTAGAAAGGTTTGGGTCTATATGTTGAAAAGTAAGGCTGATATATTTAGAGTTTTCAAGCAGTTTAGAGATTTAGTGGGAAAGAGCACTGGTAGATCCATTAAATTTTTAAGAACTAATAATGGTGGTGAATTTATGTCAATGGAATTTAAGAACTATTGCAAGGAGTTTGGGATTGATAGGAATAAAACTACTTCCTATACTCCTCATCAAAATGGAGTTGTTGAATGCATGAACAAGACTCTTATAGAGAGAGAAAGGAGTATGCTTAGTAACTTCAACTTACAGAAGGAATTGTGGGTAGAAGCAGTGACTACATCTTGTTATCTGGTGAATCGATCACCATCAATAGCAATATAGTGCAAAATTCTAGAAAAGGTATGGACAAGTCATCCTTGTAATTATTTTAATATTGAAGTTTTTGGTTGTGAAGCCTATGCTCTAATTCTGAAAAATCAATGTTCTAAATTAGATCCAAAATAAAAAAGGCTTATTTTTGTTGGATATGGTGATGGTATTAAGGGGTACAGGTTGTGGGATCCTACTGCCCACAAGATCACCATTAACAAAGATGTAATAATTGATGAATCATCTCTCATCAAATCATATGTAGATTGTCAAATGAAATAGGAAGAAGTACCTAAGTATCAAAAAATTCAGTTTGAAACCAGTTCAAATACAGGTGAAAGTGAACATGAACAAGTTTCTGAAGATGTTCATGAAGAGTTTCCTACAGAGGAAGACATGGTTGATGATAATAGTCAATAGACTGTGGATGAGCCACAAACTTCCCTAAGGAGGTCTACATGGGTCAGAGTTCCTCCAAGAAGGTATGTTGATTTTGTTTCATTGGTTTATTTAAGTACTAATGATGATGAACCTTCGTCCTATTAGGAAGTTGTGAAGGGTTCTAACAGTGATAAATGGAAATAAGTAATGAAGGATGAAATGAAGGAATTAGAGAGGAATGCCACATGGGACCTGGTAGAAATTCCAAGAGACATAAAAACTGTAGGTTGCAAGTGGGTTGACAAGATGAAGAATGGTGTTTATGATAAGGTGGAAAGTTACAAAGAAAGGCTGGTTGTGAAAGGATATTCTCAGAAAGAAGGTATTGACTTTCATGATATTTTTTCACCAGTTGTTAAGTCTGTTTCAATTCGAAGTGTATTAGCCTTGGTTGCTTTACTTGTTTTGGAGTTGGAGAAGATAGATGTTAAAACTTCTTTTTTACATGGATATTTGGATGAGAAGATCTACATGGAACAACCTGAAGGGTTCGTTCAGAATTGCAGCAAGAAATTTGTTTGCAGGCTCAAGAAATCATTGTATGGTCTGAGGCAGTCTCCCATACAATGGTACACGAAATTTGACTCTTTCATGGCGATCCAGAGTTATACAAGGAGTGAGTATCATCATTGTTTCTACCTTAAGAAATTGAATAATGGCATATTCATTATCTTAGTATTGTATGTTTACGATATGCTTTTAGCAAGAAAAAGTATAACTGAGATCAACAGGTTAAAGGCTCATATGGCTAGGATGTTTGATATGAAAGATCTAGGAGCAACAAGGTAGAAGATACTTTTGAGGTTTGGTATGAACGATGTGAAACCAATTTCAGTCCCTTTGACTTCCCATTTTAAGCTTTCTTGAAGTTTATGTCCTAGTACAAAAGAAGAAAAGGAATATATGTCTTGAACACCATATGATAATGCAGTAGGAAGTCTAATGTATGCGATGGTTAGTACAAGGCCAGACATTTCACATGCACTTGGGGTTGTCAGCAGGTATATGGAAAATCCAAGTTAAGAGCATTGGGCAACAGTGAAATGGGTGCTTCGGTATCTGAGGGGAACAAGTGATTATTGTATCGCCTATAATAGTGGTTGTGAATCAGTCTGTGGATATGTTGATTTTGATGTTGCAGGTGATTTGGACAAGATAAGGTCGACTTCAGGGTATGTCTTTACTCTTGCAGGTGGATCTATTAGTTGGATGTCAAAGTTACAGAACATTGTTTCTTTATCCACTACAAAAGCAGAATATGTAGTTGTTTCACATGCTTGCAAAGAGGCAATTTGGTTGAAAGGTTTGTTTGGTGAGTTCGGAAGGATGCAGGACAAAGTAAAGTTACTTTGTGATAATCAAAGTGCTATTCACTTGGCTAAGAATCCAGCCTACCATAGTAAAACAAAAAATATACCTATCAAGTACCATTTTGTAGGACAGGTCATTGATGAATATGGAGTCTCTCTTGAGAAAGTTCATACAAAAGAGAACTATGCAGACATGCTCACAAAACTAGTATTATTAGAGAAGCTACGTTGGTGCTTGGCTTCTCTTGGCTTGCAAAAAAGGTGATGAACAAAAGGAAGGAGCAAGGTATCAAGTTAATTGTTGTCAAGGTGGAGATTGTTGAATATGCCAACGATTTTCCCAGATTTGGTAGATATGAGCAGATTTAGTGGAGCCTATTTTGTAGTAGTTTGTTCAACCAAATCTACCAATTTGGTATGAACACACAAGTTTAGAAAATAGTTATGTAACTAATCTAATTTTGTTCATTATTCATGTAAGCCCATAGAGGCATAAAAGGGAATTGAGGAAATAGTGTAATGATGAGGAGCGTGAGCGAGCTGTTGTAATCTCCTTGATCTAAATAATAAGACTTGACCAATACCTATGCTTGGTGGAGGTAGCCCAACCTTTGGGTGAACCACGTAAATCTTTGTGTTTCTTGTCTGCATATTTATTGATTGTCTTATATGATATTTGTGTTTCCACATTTACAAATATAACACTACCTTCGCCTTTGCGGGATAAGCTTATTTTGAAACAGGGATGGACGTTAGACACGGTACTTGCCCCAACCTTGCTATGATGGCTCAACTTAAACAAGGTTACCTGCCTTAGCTTATATCTTTGTTGCCTTTGGTGAATTTTTAATTTATAGTGATACATTGAAGAGGAATACATAAGTAATAATGATGTTGATAAGGTATTCATCTTTTTGTAAATTTAAATTTAATTTTTTTTATATATTTTGTGTGTTTATTTTTCATTTAAATTTGTAATTTAAAATCAACATCAATATTAAATTTTTATATATTTTTCAAAAAAATTAATACCCAAATTTAATAATCAAAATCATCCTCCCTTATGTTTTTTTTATTTAAATAGCCAATTGATAAATAAACATTGTACTTGGATTTTTATTAACTATTTTAATTTTACCATATAATAAAATTCTTTTATATCTTCCCATTTCTCCTATGAGTATATGGGAATAAGTGTTTAATTAGTGTCAACATTCCTTATTCGATTTATCTCGTCAATTTGAGAACCAATGTCTAACTACTCCTTGAAGAGTTTACAATTAAAAGCTTTTATACTATGGAAAAGAAGTTGATAAATTTGTATTATTAACTAGTCATTTTACCAAAGCATCTCATAAGTTGAAAAATAAAAATAAATACACATCATGAGAAAGAGGTCAATGAGTTTGTTTGATGAATTCGTAGTTTGAAAAAAAATCTAGTAAGTGTAAAAAAAAAATAACTATATTTGAGGCAACCGTGAACTACTGCCATAAGAAACTGTCACTACATTAAAACCATCTATATTTATTTTTATTATAGATTTATTGATATCTTATTTACCATAGTCTTTTGCAAGACATTGGCTGGGAATACTTTTGTAAAAAAGATCACATATCATATTATAAAAAGATAGAGTGCTTTACTCTTCCACATGTATAATACTTGTTTAAAAATAAAAATATTGAATATTATTGTGTTATTAAACACAACTTTGAGTATTATTTAGTGTGTTATGCAATATAATTTTGATTTTAGTTATTAGTATAGAGAGATTAATCTTTTTTCAATCATTTTAAACGAGTTTTTTTTTTGTGGTATAAGATTTTGTTTATTAGACACAATGAAACTAATCCAACATGAATTTTTAAGAGTTATCATATTGAGTTGTTTCAATTTATCATGTTTCAAAAAATAATTTGAAACATTTAATCTTCTTTTCATATACAATTATTTTCATATACAATTATTGATTTTTTTGTATTCATGGAGGTGGCATAAGATTTTGTTTATTAAACACAATGAATCTAATCTAACATGATATGTGTAAGAGTTATCATAATGAATTGTTTCAATACATTTAATTTAATTTTATTTTATTTTCATATATAATTATTAATTTTTTTCAATTTAATATTTTGATACATTTTATTTTATTTTTATATATAATTATTGATTTTTTTTTACATTCACATATGTGATATAAGATTTTAGATAAAATGAATTTAATCTAACATGAATTAAGAGTTATCATAATGAATTGTTTCAATACATTTAATTTAATTTTATTTTATTTTCATATATAATTATTAATTTTTTTTCAATTTAATATTTTGATACATTTTATTTTATTTTTATATATAATTATTGATTTTTTTTTACATTCACATATGTGATATAAGATTTTAGATAAAATGAATTTAATCTAACATGAATTTTTAAGAATTATCATATTGATACATTTAATTTAATTTTATTTTATTTTCATATATAATTATTGATTTTTTTCAATTTAATACTTTGATACATTTAATTTTATTTAATTTTATTTTCATATATAATTATTGATTTTTTTTTACATTCACATATGTGACATAAGATTTTGTTTATTAGATAAAATGAATCTAATCTAACATGAATTTTTAAGAATTATCATATTGAGTTGTTTCAATTTCCTATAGGAAAAAATACTTTGAGACATTTAATCTTCTTTTCATATACAATTATTGATTTTTTTTCATTCACATATCTTAAGTAACAAGAAATGACTTTCAAATATGGTTATATTTTGAGATGGAAAGGTTATGAAGTGAAAAAACTTCTACATTTAGAAAATATTCATAGTGAGAATATCAATAATCAAAATGCAATATTTTTCATTTTTTTTTATATTTAATCACATTTTAAGTTATAAATACTTACAAATTTTCGTAAAGATCAAAATAAAAGAATATGTGATGCAGGAGCATCGTTAGCAAAGCATAAGAGGAGGACAACTAGGCGCACTAGCACACATTTTGAAGGCATTTAAATTTTGAAGAATGTGTATCATGTAAATCTTTTGTAAAGAGTTGTGGTTAAAGAACATATTTAAATGTTGTAGATATGGATAGCTCATGAAGACATCGGAGAATGCATTTTCTTTTAATGTAGCCAAGTGCAGTACATATTCAATGTGTTTGATCTGATATGTCTGTCACCAATGTTTATTGTAATAAATGTTAAGTAGTTGAGAGCTTTTATTTGATAAGACAGCTTTAGAGTAGTCGGAGGGAAGAGCTATAAGAGTCCTCTTATATAAAATATTTGTATTGTTTCCGAGTAGAGGTTGTTGTTAGGCTGTTGAATCTATTGTATAGGTTTCCATTGTAGCAGAGAGCTAAGAGCTACCGAGAAGTAGTGTATAAATGTATGTAATTTTCAGTTAAATGAGTATAACAGAGGAACATTGTCTCAAATGTGTGGTGTTGATGCGTCTATCTGATTGAGTGAATGGTATGCTTTCTATTTTATTTTCAATTCTCTATTATTTCTTGTTCTTGTATTTATGCATGCATTTACATGGTGAGATATATGAATCAATGATATTTTAAATAAGTTTCAATTGTTTCTCTTCTACGATCGAGTGCAAGGAGTGCATAGTATCTGCAAGGAGTGTGTTGACAGATTCTGTTTCGGCTCGTAAGCTCAGAAGAGATGGCATGACCTTATGTATGGAAGGAGTGCGTGACATATTTTTAGACTCGAAATCTCATGAGGAGTAGCGTGACTTTAGTCGTAGAGAAGCAGTTGGAGAATAGTCGCAAAGGGTGTGAAATCATCCAAAAAGAAGTTGAGTGTAGAAGAGAACCTCTTGGAAGGTGTGCACAGGTCGAGATTTCGACTAAGTGTCGAAGAAATTGTTCTGAGGAACAAGGGAAGGAGAGGAAGATAATATCAGGAGGGAGAGTAGTGAGAAATCTTCAAAGGGAAGAATCCTTTGAGATTTCCCCAAAATCTATGAACGAGATCCATTCCGGAGGGAGGTGAATCATTCCATACTGTGAGATATGGGAGAACTACATGGAGGTTGGTTGTAAGGTGTTTCGACCAGGGATGATTTTAGGGGCTAAATTTCTCTCATGGGCTAATTTTCCATGGTTTTTTCCCAAAAAAGATTCGATATTCTAAAAATGATTCGCCCAAATTCTATAGGATAAAATTATTTTACCTTAAAAATCGACAAAATTTTATACAAATTATATAGAATACTTACAAATTTAATATTTTTACAAAAATATCGCCAAACATTTATAGTTGTCATATTAAGGATTAGTATAATTTGCCAAGGTTTCTACATTTTAAAATAAATTTCCATCCTTAAAATCATCCCTAGTTTCGACACTTCATGGTTCGGGAAGTTTGGAGGTGTTGTAAAGGGAAGAGTCGTGAAGTAATCACAACCGTTGGTTTTGTATAGTGCATGTGGCAACGGATTGGGAAATCTGGAAGTCGAAAGTCAAGAGGGTTTTGTGTAAGGAGTACAGGAGTTTCACGAAGACGTGAAACCCAAAACATTGTTGGGTCATCAAAATCCAAGAAGAAATGTGGCACAAGGTCCATAGTTTGGAGGAGAACACTTTGGAAAGTGTTGAAGCCAGAGATCAGGATATCCCAAATCCCAAAGTCGCGAAGGGATTGATCCAAAGTCATAACTCATGGTCACTTAAGAGAAAAGGAGCCTGTGTATAGTAATTTTTGGTACTCGTAGGGACCCGAAGAGTCGATCTGACGCAGTACCTTGAACAATCCAAGATCGAGAGGTCAAGTATCCCTTAGGGGAGAAGGGGGTCTGCGCCAGAGTGGTATCAGAGCGAATACAGAATTGACTTCTGTAGATAAAGGAGATAGAGAAGTAGGATGATATTGATGAGAGGTATCAGATACATCAACATAATGCCTCCTAGAATAGGAGTAGAGCCTCCCGTAGAAAATAGATATATGGAAAGAGAGATGAGAGAAATCAAAGCAAGGTTGGATGCCATGGAAACAACAAAAAGAAGAGCACCTGATGCTGGAGAAGTTAGCGATGAAGAAAATGAGGAAGTGGAAGTCGAAGAAGTTGTAGCAGAGGATGTTGCAGAAGAACGCTTATTGAAAGTAGTTGTTAAGTTGGGAGCTAGAGCCAAGATAGATATACCAATGTATGAGGGAAATTTGGACATCAAAGAATTACTTTATTAGATACGATAAATGGATATGTATTTCAACTATGAAGATGTCGACGAGAAGAAAAAGGTGAAACATGTTGTCACCAGGTTAAAAGGACATGCAACACTGTGGTGGGATGAACTGCAGGCTGAAAGGAGAAGCAAAGGCGAACAAAAAATTAAGAGTTGGGATAGAATGGTACCATACCCAAGGAGTACCAGATAAATATGTTCAGGAGAATGCAGAACCTAAGACAGAAAGGGACGACTGTGAAGGAGTACACATAGGAGTTCTACAGACTGAACATCAGGGCTGGACAGAAAGAGAGGGATGAGGAAAAGGTTTCCAGGTACATTAACAGCCCGAGATATGAGATCCAAAACGATATCAACATGATGATAGTAAAGACAGTAGAGGATACGTACCAGATTGCGCTGAAAGTAGAAGAAAAGTTGTCCAGGAAGATGAGTCAACAAAATAAAGGTAGAATCTTAAACAGAGGCAAGGGAGTTTGCCATGACAAGGCACAAAATCCCAAGGGTGAGAAAGAGAATCCACATAGTCACTCTAAGAGAGGAGGAAGCTCCCTACGAAGGCAGAGTGGTGGTAGAAACAATTTCCCTAGAGGAAGAGGAAGAGGTAGAGGAGGTGAGATAAAGTGTTATGCATGTGGAAAGGTAGGACACATGTCTTGGGAATGTCCCAAGAGAAAGAAAGAAGGAGGTAAAGCTCACATTTCAGAAGTGCAGAAACGATATGTTGATGTGGAAGGTGTAGAAGATGGGATATCTTTGATGATGAATAAAGTTATCTTGAAGCCAGAGCCAAAAATTGAAAAGACAATGTAAAGGAACAGTTTGTTCAGGACAACTTGCAAGAATAAAGACAGAGTTTGCAAGATGATAATTGACAGTGGGAGCACTGATAACTTATTATCCACAGAGATGGTGGAGAAGTTAGAGTTGGAGACGACTGTGCATCGAACGTGATATAAAGTCTCATGGTTGCAGAAAGGTCATTAGGTAACAGTCACTAAACAATGCCTGGTTGAATTTAAGATAGGAGGATATAGAGATGAAATTCTATGTGATGTGATTCCCATGGATGTATGTCATGTTTTTTTGGGAAGACCATGGCAGTATGACAGGAATTCCATTCACGATGGGAGAAGAAATACTTATACCTTGGAGAAGAATGGTAGGACACACATGTTGCTACCAATTGAAGAGAAGAAAGTGAAGGATGAAGCTAGCATGAGTATACTTCTCATGAGTGGGAAGGAAATCCTGAGTGAATTTAATAAGTAACATGAGATGCAGTTTGTTGCAGCCAGGAAGCCGAGATTTATCCTTACGAGTACTTCTGTGGAATATGTTCTTGAGGAAATTCAGGAACTGTTAGAGAATTTTGTTGACATAGTAGTGGATGAGTTTCCAAGATCATTGCCACCTATTAGAAGTATCATACATCACATTTATTTAATACCATGAGAAAGCCTTCTGAACAAAGAAGTGTACAGGTTGACACCTCAAGAGAATGAGGAGGTGAAAAGATAGGTTCAAGAACTGTTAGACAAAGGACTGGTTAGAGAAATCTTGAGTCCATGTGAAGTAACAAATATATTGAGTCCGAAGAAGGATGGAGGATGGAGAATGTGTACAAACTCAACGGGTATAAATAAGATCACCATTAGGTACATATTTCCATTGCCAAGGATGGATGACTTGAAGGATTGTTTGAGTGGAGAGAACTATTTTTCAAAGATATATTTGAAAAGTGGATATCACCAGATAAGGATGAGAGAAGGTGATGAATGGAAAACAACATTCAAGAAAAACGAGGGGTTGTATGAATGGCTTGTTATGCCGTTTGGCTTAAAAAATGTCATGAGTACTTTTATGAGATTGATGAATGAAGTATCGAAAGATTCTATTGGTAAGTTTGTGATTGTATATATGGATGATATACTAGTCTTTAGCAAGACTAGAAAAGAGAATTTGAGGCACTTAACATTAGTGATGAAGAGGTTACAGTGGGAGAAGTTGTTAATAAATCTAAAGAAATCCTCTTTCATGGAGAAAGAACTCATTTATCTGGGTTTTTTTATTTCTTCAAATGAATTGAAGATGGATCCTGAAAAGGTGAAATTAACCACAGAATGGCCGTCACCGAGGAATATCTTCGAGGTGAGAATATTCCATGGATTAGCAAGTTTCTATCAAAAGTTCATCAGAGATTTTAGAGGGATTAGTTCTCAAATGATGGACACGGTGAATAACAGACACAAGTCTTTCAAATGGACAAAAGAGGCTGAGAAGAACCTCGACATATTGAAGGAGAAGATAACGGAACAACTGATTCTGGTATTACCAGATTTCAGAAAGACATTTCGGGTGAGATGTGATGCGAGTGGAGTTGCAATTGGAGTGGTCTTAAGACAAGATAATAGGCTTATTGCGTATTTCAGTGAGAAATTGAATGATGCTAAAAGGAAGTACTCCACATATGATAAAGAATTCTATGCCATAATTCAATCCTTGAAGAAACGAAGACACTATCTCGTTCTGAAGGAGTTTTTTTTGTATAGCGATAATCAAGCTTTACAATTCATAACCATACAAGAGAAGTTTTAAACCAGAGACATGCCAAGTGGATAGAGTTTATGCAAAATTTCACTCTTTTCATTAAACATATTTCTGGTAATGCTAACAAGGTTGTTGATGCATTGAGCAAGAGATGTCTAAATCTGCAAGAATTTCAAGTGAATAACTTGGGGTTTGATCACCTTAAGGAAATGTATCACATTGATCCAGATTTAGGGGAGGCATATGAGGCATGTGAAAATCATGTACTCAAAGACAAAATCTAGTGGGTCGAATATCTAATTCAAGATAGGTTGTTGTTCAAGGGATGCCAGTTGTGCATACCAAAGTGTTCGATGAGGGAAAATTTTCTGAAGGAAAAGAATAGTGGAGGTCTAGTCAGACATTTCAGCCATGACAAAACGTTTGCTCAGTTGAACGGTTCATATTATTGGCTAGGTATGAGAGAAGAAGTGAAGAAGTTTCTGAACAAGTGTAATATTTGTCTGTATGCAAAGGGGAAGAAGCAAAATTCTAGGTTGTATCAACCATTTCCTATTCTAAAGAGGCCTTGAGATGCAATAAGCATGGATTTTGTGTTAGGATTGTGAAGGATGCAAAGAGGAATTGATTCCATATTTGTGGTAGTCGACAGATTTTCAAAGATGACACACTTTATCCCATGCCAGAATACTAGTGATGTAACGCACGTTGCTAACTTGTTTTTCAAAGAAGTTGTGAGACTCCATGGATTGCCCAAGAGTATAGTTTCAGACAGGAACACCAAATTTGTTGGTCATTTTTGGAGAACATTATGGAATAAGTTGGGGAGGGAACTATCCTTTAGTTCTACATATCATCCTCAAACAAATGGATAGACTGAGGTGGTGAATCGAAGTTTAGGAGATTTGCTGAGGAGTTTGGTCATTGAACACCATAATCAGTGGGATCAAATTATAGCATAAGAAAAATTTGCATATAATGACTCAGTGAACACGAGCACTGGGAAGAGTCCATTTCAAATAGTGTATGGAATCAATCTAAGAGGAGTGTTGGAGTTGAGAGATCCGAAGCAGATGGAATTTAGGAGTGTTGGAGATGAATAATTCACTGCAGAAATGCAGGAACTTCATAATCAGATCAAGGAGCAGTTGAAGAAGAGAAACAATGGATATAAATGTAGGGTTGATCAACACAGGAGGAAGCTTGAATTTGAGGTTGGATATCAAGTTCTAGAACATATTAGGAAGGAAATGTTACCAAGGGGAACATATAATAAGCTGAAGTTGAAAAAGATAGAATCGTGCAAAATCCTGAAAATATTTGGGGAGAATTCTTATGACATAGAGTTGCCAGAAGATGTGGGTATATCGTCCATATTCAACATTGAAGACCTATATCCGTACATGGGAAATGGAGCTAGAGGATCCGGAGACCAAAAGAAGATCCAGTGGGAGAAACAAATCCTTGTAGCAGAGAAGCCGCAGATGGAGCAAATCATAGATCAACGAATTGGTAAGAAGACTAGAAGGAAAATGTATTTTAAATATTTGATTAACTGGAAAGTACAACCAGTAGAAGATTCCAGTTGGTTAAATGATGCAGATATCTAGAAGCATGGAAAGTCGGTATAGGAGCTCATGGACAGGAGTCCATGAACTTTTCAGCCAGAGGAGTATGATGCAGGAGCATCGCCAACAAAGCACAAGCGAAGGACAGCTAGGCGCACTAGTGCACATTTTGAAGGCATTTAAATTTTGAAGAATGTGTATCACGCAAATATTTTGAAAAGAGTTGTAGTTAAAGAACATGTTTAAATGTTGTAGAGTTGGATAGCTCATGAAGACATCAGAGAATGCATTTTCTTTTAATGTAGACAAATGCAGTACATATTCGATGTGTTTAATCTGATCTGTTTGTCACCAATGTTTATTATAATAAATGTTAAGTAGTTAAGAGATTTTATTTGATAAGATAGCTTTAAATTAGTTGGAGGGAAGATCTCTAAGAGCCCTCTTATATAAAATCTTTATATTGTTCCGCAGTAGAGGTTGTTGTTAGGCTGTTGAATCTATTGTATAGGTTTCCATTGTAGCAGAGAGCTAAGAGCTACCAAGAAGAAGTGTATGAATGTATGTAATTTTCAGTTGAATGAATATAACAGAGGAGCATTGTCTCAAATGTGTGGTGTTGATGCGTCTATCTGAATGAGTGAATGGTAGACTTTCTATTTTATTTTAAATTCATTGTTATTTCTTGTTCTTGTATTTATGCATGCATTTACATGGTGAGATATATGAATCAGTGAGATTTTAAATAAGTTTCAATTGTTTCTCTTCTACGAGCGAGTGCAAGGAGTGCATAGTTTCCGCAAGGACTGCATTGACAAAGTTTGTTTCGAATCGTAAGCTTAGAAGAGATGGCGTGAACTTATGTATGCAAGGTGTACATAGTCGTTCGCAAGGACTGTGTGACAGAGTTTGAAAAATGAAATCTCGGGAGGAGTAACATGACTTTAGTCATAGAGAAGTGGTTGGAGAATAGTCACAAAGCGTGTGAAATCATCCAAAAAGAAGTTGAGTGTAGAGGAGAACCTGTTGCAAGGTGTGCACAGGTCGATATTTCGACTAAGTGTCGAATAAAGTGTTCTGAGGAACAAGGGAAGCCGAGGAAGATAATCTCACAAGGGAGAGCATCAAAAAATATTCAAAGGGAAGAATCCTTTGAGGTTTGCCCAAAATCTACGAACGAGATTCGTTTCGAAGGAAGGCGAATCATTCCAGCCCATCAGATCTGGGAGAACTACACGAAGGTTGGTTGTAAGGTGTTTCGGCACTTCATGGTTCTAGAAGTTTGGAGGTGTTGTAAAGAGCAGAGTCGTGAACTCGTGGAGTCACGAAATAATCACAACCGTTGGTTGTGTAGAGGACATTTGGCAGTGGATTGGGAAATATGGAAGTCAAAATTCTGGAGGGTTGTGTGTAAGGAGTACATGAGTTTCGCGAAGCCATGAAACCTGAAACATTATTAGGTCATCAAAATCCAAGAATACAAGCAGCACGAGGTCCGAAGTTCGAAGGAGAACACTTCGGGAAGTGTCGAAGCCAGAGATCAGGATATCCCTGAAGCCCGAAGTCGTGAAGGGATTGATCCACGGTCATAAATCGTGGTCACTTAGGAGAAAAGGGTCATGTGTCTAGTAATTTTGGGTACCTGTAGGGACCCAAAGAGTCGATTTGACTTAGTACCTTGAACGATCCAAGACCAAGAGGTCGAGAATCCCTTAGGGGAGAAGGGGGTCTCTGCAATATGAAAAACAATAAATGAATTATTTTTGGATATTTTTCTTTGAGTTAAAAGAGCTAAAGAATAGAAAGTCACGGTAAAAAAGCTAAAGGCCAGGCTGCGTTTACAAGATATCATTCAACTATGGACCATATTTTCACCTTTAGGATCATTGCATAGGAGTTCCACAATACTAAAACTGATCTTTTTTGTTGTTTTGTTATCTTTAGAAAATCTTTTGACATGATTCCTAGGAAAAAGATTTAGAATAGGATCAAAGAGATAAAAGTGCCTCTTGAGTTGATGGATGCTACAATAAGGATGTATGAGAATGTTATTGTTAATTTTAAAAATGATTAGGGTTGGCCAGAAGAAATTAACTGCAATATTAGAGTCAAACATGATTGTCCCTTGTCCCCTATGTTTTTGGCATATACATTGACAAGTTAGAAGATTGCTCGAAAAAAAACAAGTTGTGTCGGCCCTACTCTCACTTGTATAGTCATCAATATTCTTAATTATCCCGATGATATCATTCTTATGGAAAGGAGTCCCCATGATCTTAAAAACCAACTAAGAATCCTCAAGGATTTTTGCTCCAATATGGGTATGATTGTTAATACTAATAAGACTAAGGTAATGATTATTAAATCCAATAAGATCCCTTATGATACCTTCGTATATGACAACAACAACTTGGAGGAAGTGACTTCATACAAATATCTTGGAATTGATATTCACACAAACTCAATTGGAATTATAGCATTGAGAAAATGATTATTGGGGGATGGAAAGCTTATTATGGGATTGAAAACAATTGTAAATCAGTTGATCTTTGGAGTTGGAATAAGAAGAAACTCATCTTTGAGACTCTTGTTACACCTCTTATTATTTATGGATGTGAAGTCTGGGGTTGTAATATCTTTCATGAATCCTGGAGAAAGATAGAGAAAATACAAAAGAATTTTATAACCTATAATCTCGAAATTAAAGGAAATACGCCCTATCCCGTCCTCCTCTAAGAAACAAGTCTCTCCCCCATTGAGAGCATGGCTATGATTATATACCTAATGTATAAGAACAAATTAAACAACATGGAAGACAAGAGGCTTCCTAAAATTGCTTCAAACTTGTGTCATAACCACTATCAACTCAAGTGAGGATGGCATAAAGATGCTCAGTCTTGGATAAACTATTGGGGAATCATGGAAGACACCATTTTGTAGAATAAAGATACTATTAAAAGAAAACGTCAAATCAAAATTTATGGAGAAAATGTGGTGTCATAAAGAGTTAGAGGAAAAAAGAAAATTAAGGTATTATAAGGATGTAATACACCCTAATATAGAAGATCAAAATTATCTATCTCACAAGCTCCATAGTGAAATTGGGCCTTTGCCAATTACTAAAATGCCTTGGGATGAAAGAGTGTGTCACATTTCTGACACTAAGAAGGTTGAAGATGAAAAATACCTTCTCTTAGATTGTCCAACATATACCCATATTAGATATCATTTTCAAAATATTTGTCACACTACCAACCTTCCTAACCTCTTAACTCCACAAAAGTATGGTGATCTTGGAAAGCTTCTCTTAATGTTTTTCGAGCAAGAAACAAATTCTAAAGAATCACAAGTAATCACTTACCCTCTTAAAGTCAGATAGACCAATCTAGACATTAATCATTATCATCATCATCAATCAAATTATGAGTTAAAAATTATTTTATTAATTTATATTTTTATAAATATATAAAAATTATTATTTTAAAAAAGTAAACTATAATTTTAATACAAAAAATTATTTTTCTAAAATATAAAATATTGAATTAAAATTTCAAATACACTTTTAAAAATATTAAAATTATATATCATTATACATTTTAAATGTAGATTGAGCATAAATATAATTGATCCCTTCCTAGTTCCTTAATGTAATGATAAAAAAACACAAAAGAACTTGTCTTAACCATTAAAAAAAAAATTAACTTGTGATTTACTATATCTTAACCATTAATTTTAGTTGTAGGATAAAAAAATTAGGAAATGATGATTTTTTGGGGGACATTTGTTCAAAATTCTATGAAAAATTGTTAGATTCCTAAATTTAAATGATTATTTCTGTATAATCCAAATATTCTAATTAACCCCCCCGGATGGGGTGTTATCGCTGGCCACGGGGCATACGGAGGAGGTTGGCATCAGGCCATCGAGCACGAGGCCACGTGATATGCCTGTGCCGGAACCCATCACCACCCTCCAGTATTAATTTGATGCAGCCAGCCATTAAGGTTTGTACGCGCGCAATAAAGGTTTGTGAGCTTCCGCTCTCTTGCGTTCTCCATATCATTACTATCGCGTAGATGGGATTATCATTTGTTTGCTCGGTGCATAGTCTCCACACTAGGGGTGGTGAGCATTCCCCTGCGTGCTCTTGGGCGAACTTCACTCACTCCCTGGTGCACCTTGTTTGCTCTCATAGCCTCCACGCCTCCTGCGAGTCAGCCTACCTCATCCCTCATCCTGTTTCAATGCCTCGTGAACGAGGGAAGCCGCGACGGGGCTCCCCCTGGAGGCCCTCCCTCTTGCCTCCTGCCTCGCAGCCATATACCAGGACTATGGTACCCTGGTTAGCCAATCCTCCTCCGCCTCCGGACCCCGCCCCAGTAGAACCGCTACCTGGCATCCTCCTCACTGCGAATCCACCCCGGAACTCTGCAGAAGACCCCCCTTCTCCCCGCAGACCAGGCAATTATGCGCATCAGGCTCCCGTTTCCAACACGGGAGTGCAGCTCTGGGATAATATTGACAACATTTACGACCTGGTGTTCGAGTTAAGAAAGGAGATAGACGACCTCTACTTCCACGTAAATTATACCAACGCCAAGGTGACGATGCTCCTCCATCTCTTGGCTTCCATGAGCGCGTCCTTTCCCTCTCACCCGAGTGGAGACTCCTCGACGGAAGTGCCCCATGCAACGACTCAACTTGGCAACACCACAAAGCAAAGCGCAGACAGCGCGGGGACAGCATGCATTGCTTCAACGAGCCAACAACAGCAGATGGAGGCGCCAGTGGCCGAGCGAGCGATGGACAGAGTAAATACTGAGATGATTTGGGACTCGGGACTCACCTACTTAGAGGAACCAGGTGTCTAATTGTGTTTCAAAGGCAAATTTTGTCAATCCTAGCTAGTTTTCTTTTGCAGTCATGCTCATACTTACTATCTGTTTAGTCCTAGAACTGTTTAGCAAACTTCTTAGGCTGACTGGACTGGTTTCCCCTCTGTTGGGGCAGTCGAGTGAAGCCATACTGTCTATGGATGTAATCTGGCACTTTCACCAGTTTTTTGAAGGTACTTAATATATCATACTCTTACTTTTAAAAAAAAAAAAATATATATATATATATATATTCTAATTAACAGTAATCTAATTATTCTAAACCATAAAACTAACATGATAACTCTAACTCTTTAACTACTAACCTATGAAACCTAGGAACCCTAACACCTGAACTACTAACCCATGAAACATTCAACGTGCGTATATCTAAATAAAACTTTACGTGAGACAAGTATTTCATATACCAGTAAGATATTTATAAAAAGACATAGATAAAAGGTCATTATGAAAGTTATTTTTTAAATCTTTTACGCATCAAAATGAAACGAACAGTTAAATTAACAATAGATTTTTTTTTAAAAGTGCCCCGGTTGCCTCCGCCAAGCTTTGGTGCCAAGGGGCAGAGTGGTGTTAGAGACAGTATCGCCCCTCCAGGCGGCCCTTTAACCCGCCGTTGATCCCGTATAGGTATGGCGGAGCTCAGCAGCTCGGTGCAGGAGTTAAGAACGGAAAATATCAGTGATAGAATATTCCGATAGATGTGATTAGGTTGACGGTTACAGTTCGGTAGGCGGGTGTAGTAGGTAACAAGAGCATTTTGAATAAGTCATGCGACGAGGTGGGACGGAATTAATGTTTATGAGAACCTGAGAACCTGAATCGGCGTTTTGCGTGAAACATTCCAACTTCACATGCATTGAATAGCTGTGGCAGTTCCGAAAAAATCGCATTTAGAATGATATATTCTTTCCAATTCCTCGCGGAGCATAAGAAATTTTGTAGTGCGCTCCCTGCATAGGCCATATATTATTAATGATTATTCGATAACGTGAACTTACAGTTATTCTATCCCTACAGGACATTCTTTGTCGAGCAGATACATAACAAAATGGATTCGAGCTTTTAGTTTTTTATTTTCACTAATCGAAACCCTGATCGTGGTACGCCATTCAAGCCTCGCAGAAATATGACGACAGCTATGACGTTCATAACTGGCTCTTTCTTGTCTCGGTGGAGTTTGTCGTGCACGGAGTATATTTATAGTAAGCGCTCCTTCTCATTGGAGGCCTGCCGGCCACCCATGATTTGATGCCCTAGTTTATGCATCTACATAGTATTTGCACGAATCTGCACGATCTTTCTCTCCAGACTTGCAATCTGCACGCTTTTGGCAATAATTTATAGAGCCTACTACAAGATCGTAGAAGAATCTATAGCTTTTGGAAAATATAATGGTTTCATCAGTTTAATAACATTGGAAGACGGTGCCGGCTATGAAGTATTGGACCGTCAATGTCCAATGATTGCCTACGTGCAATGCTTGAAAAGTATCCGCAACATTGTACAACAATATTATCAGATTGTCTTTGTTCTAATGCGTGAGTCTAAATGTGTTCACTAATTTGATATATGTATCTTCTTCCCCATATGTTAAATTCACGGTGATTCTACTTCAATATTTCTGTACCTGTGCTGTGCTAGTCTCAGGATCGTATCCCACCTCGTCAGTTTCTTGTTTTTTATTTTCATCATTTTTATTTTTGGTCGCTTTTCAGTATAGTTTTTTTTTTTTTTATTTAATAAGTATTAAGGTCACCATAGTTAAAAGGCTAGGATAGTTTTGGGCAACGACGAGCTAACAAGATGCAACTATTTCCTTAGTATTGTTCCAATGGAAAAAGGTAAGGCACACCGAAGTTCAACACGAAGACTAGAATAACATTCAAAGGCATGTTGTAGGGCTGAAATATCCAACCTACCGCAGCAGCTGTTCAACTCGGTGGACTATGCCTTACTTCTTAGTTTAGTTTATTACTTAACAATTATGTGCGTTTCTTATACTTAAACAATTCAACAAGTAAAGAACATCCAAAATGCAAGTGGACGGTCAAACCGGCCTAATACTCAAGGGAGCTTCCACTCAGATTACACAAAGAACCGGTGAGAAAACACAAAAGACTCGGTGAGTCACCGACTACCTAACAAAACTCGTCCCCTTCATGCTTCATCTTTGAAGTGCATGCTCCCTTTTCCTCAGAACATGCGACCTAGGATCACCAATTCCTTGACAAAATTCAGATCCCTTCTTTCTCTCCATGGCTTCTTGGATGCACCTGGTTTGGTCTCTTCCTTGGCTATAATTAGGCTCCCATCTCTCCCAACCGGTGCGTCTCTTTTCCTTGGAGTGGAAGAAACCTTTCACAACTTGTCAACATAAATTTGAGTCGAATTTTGCCTAAGGGGCATGCCTCCCTTGGGAGAATCGTTCCACTCACCCAAGCACACCCTCTTTCACCGAGTAGACTCTTCACTTTACTTTGGGTTCCCAAGTCGTGCATTGACAGATCGTTTCACCCAGTGCATGGATAAGCATCCGTCGCACGTCTCCTTGGTCTTCTCCCCTTGGCCCACTAGGTTCCCAAGGTGACCGAGCTTGCCCAATTTTGAGTTTTTCTTCAATCCGATTGGACCAACGTCTTGCATGCCGAAGTGCCCAACCGACGTCCTTCATTTTGGTGGAGATCACATTTCCTTCGTTGGAGCGTACACCTTTTTCCGATGTTTTGTCAAGACTTCATCTTAACTTCTACGGTAAGCATCCTTGGGAGAAGTCATTCCTTGGAACGACATGCGGACAAGGAACTTGAACAAGAGTCTTGGAAGCTTCGTTCGAACCGAGCACTCTTGTTTCCCGAATCCTTCATTTTGGTCTCCGTTGAAGGAGGGCACTCTAGAGATGAACTCTCCAAGCCTTACATCCTCACCCACTCCAAGTCGTTGCCATCCCGACAACACCTCCAAAATATGTGATCTCCAGCTCTGCCCAAACTCGTGTGTCCATCCCAGTTGCTGTTGGAAACCCCAAGTTTTGTGCTGAAATGGAAATCCCAAATTTTTGTCAAGTGGAAACGCCAAGTTTCTATCGAGTGGAAACCCCATGTTTCCATGGTATGGAAGCCCCAAGTTTCCCTCTGTCATATCACTCTGTTTCATGCATATTCTTTTCTCAAAGTCAATTCGACCTCTTCGCTTGTAAAACGAATGTCCTACACCCAGCTTCATTGCATAGACCTATACACCAAACTGTAATCCACGACCGAACACCATGTTTCACATTGATCTGGACAAAGCTGCAACTCTGTCCTCAATTATCCATTTCATTGCTTCCTGCAGTCATGACTGCAAAATTTCCTAAGCGTTGAAGTCTTCATGACTTTCACTGCCTCCATACTCTAACTCAAGTCAATGCTTCAAGACATAGCTATAGCTCTCGCTTCTCAGACTAATCAAGTAATCAATATGACTGTCATCTCCAATCTGTTAATATGCACATTCCCACTTCCTCAAATTCGTTTATGTCCACAACTTTTGTCCCTATGTCCAAATCCTCAAGCATAAGGAAAATTTCTTCTCCTTTTCCCAAAATATGCTAAGCCTTCAACTCAACTCCACAACTACTTCCAAACTACCCAATTGTTGTGTTTCCTATCATTCTTCACAACCCAACAACCACTTCCTTCATTCTTAAACTTCTGTAGCAACACCTTTTCACTAAGGCACCAAGGTCGCAATGCATACTTCATTAGCAACATGATCATCCTCAAACTGCTCAATAGACTAAGTATTCTCGAAATCCACCACCAAGACTCGAGGACAACGATGTGTCTAATCTATGTTCTGTGTGTAAATACCTCAGGACCAGTCTAACTTCACTTGGTTGTAATCCTAAATTCTCAAGTCGTTTTGCATCAAGTTGAAAGTCATAGATCCCCATTGCTCATCTACAATAGTTTACAATTGTTGTGGGGTCTTAGTATTCTCTTCCCAGTTCCTCTACATCCTTCAGATCTATCTGAGTGAGTTCCTTTGTTCTCTCCTTCATCTCAACACTTAGAGATTTTGGTGCAAGTGAGTCATCTAACCAATCCTCCTCAATTTCATCAAAAACTTGTTGGAAGCATGGTGACTATGGTTGCGTCTCCTTTGTGATGACTTCCACAAGTATTGTAATGGACGACTTCAACTCTCCCTCCCTAACTTTCTTCTGGTCATGTAGGATCTGCAATCAGTCTACCTTATCCAAGACATACTTTTTTTATATCTCTAATGCTATCAACCTTCATTTACTTTGTTTATCTTCATTCATGACACTGAAATAAACTATGGTTGGAGTCACCTCTTCCTATTGAACCATGTTACAAGGTCTATCCACACTTCCATGGACTCCCTCAACCAATTTGATTGTAGTACTCATAGACTTCCATCCAAGCGTGTTCTTCGTCATCATGAGCACACTTGGAATTTTTTCTTCGTCCAAGAACACTAAGAAACCTTCATGTGGCATAGGAATTGCCTTGGTATACTTGAGAAAATCCTTCCCCAATATCATTGCATGATCGTCTAACAAAACCACCATCAAATCTGAAGTGTCAAACCAACTCTCGACTCTCAATGGTGTAGAACAAGTCACCCCTACCACCATATTCACCGGTGTGTTGACACCTTAAATGCAGCCAGACTTCCATCATAATTACAATGGAGCGATGTAGTAGTCTATTCATTGTGAGTCTCTCTCATTTCAACAAAGGATACCACCTTCACCCCACTCATTGTTGCATCCACAAAATTTTTTATGACTTCTTTGTCATGCAAGCATTCTCCGTGATCCCTTGCCTTGAACGCATCTTGATGCTTTGTCAACTCCTCTAAGCCTTCCACGATTGGATTTGACAGTTCTAGTTGCAGTCAAATTACTTCCTCCAAGGTTGTGAGCTCCTTCCTTGCATGATGCACTTGGTGTTTGTCCATTCATTCCAACTATTCCTTCAATGGGAAATTCACTAAGAAATGGTCAAGTTTTCACAAGAAACAAAAAATTGTCTTACCTATGCCGTCAACTAATTCGACTTGCCTCCTTTTCATGAATTCACTTATGTCTTGGGCGTCCTCCTTCATGAGTGACTCCACCCTTTTTGAGTTCAAAAGACTTGGAAATAATGGAATAAGCGTCAGTTGTAAGCACCAGTTATAAGCTTCAGTTGTGAGAGTCAGTTGTAGGCGTGTTAAGAGTGAGTTCATAGTTGAGAGTCTAGTTGTCTTTGGTTTGCATGTAACCGACTCGATAGAGTCTTTTCTTATATAAAGATGTAATCTGTCTTCATTGAATAATACATAAGTGAGTGTAGCCTCACCGTGTGGTTGTTTGGCATATTTTATCTTGGTATCAGAACCACGGGAGTGAGGTGTGAAAATTCTAGAGGTTCATAGGTCCCTCCTCTGGTGGGGTGCGGAGGCATATTACTCACACTTTCGTGCATGCTCGGAACCAAAACTTTCCGCACGCTGTTGTGCATTTAAGTGCGAACTTCCTTCACGATTTTCGCAACCAAGATAATGTGACAGTGCGGAAATCTTTAGCAATTCCCGCAGATGGAGTACTCGAGAGTTGCGGACATCCCGAAGTCGGAATACATGTGAGGTGCAAAAACATTCTTGTTTACACATGCCTAAAGTTTGAAGGAAACATATTTTTTTTGCATGCATGGAGGTTTTATTGATAATCGTGATGGTTTGAAGGCAAAGCATGAGCAAATTGCATCCCACCAATTTTTTCTTTGTGCAAAGTTGTGTGAGAAAGGTGCGTGAAGAAACTTTGTTGCGTGAGGATTGGAGCATGCATAATCACAACATGTGTGAGTTTCTTGGCATGCATGGTTTTTTGAGGATTGCGTGAGTTTTGAAAAAGAGTGCCACGACTTGTGAAGTGCATGCAAATGAGAAAGGGGATATATATTTTAGAATCGTGAAAGTTTTTTTTCAAAAAGTGGATTCTTTGTAAGGTTTAAATTTTTTCTTTGTATAAGGTATAAGTTTTTTTTTGGTGGATACCTTTTATATAAAAAGGTGAAGAGGGAGTTATAAGTTTATGCATGTGTATTTCAAGTGGATGCATGTGCAATTTATATATTATTTTTATATAATAAAGTGGTGTTAAGGGTTTTTAAGGTTTTCTCCTAAGAAAGCTAAGAGTCGAAATTGAGACACATCGGTGGTATCCGAAGGCGGAGTGACAGACTACTCAACACAGGAGAAAACTCGACAGAAAGTTGCATATCCTTGGTGATTTCCTTGTAGAGACTAAATTGCAGTGATGGTGAATCCTCTAGCAGAGACCTACCTCAACGAAGCCAACAAACTAGATGGCTCGAATTTCATTAACTACAAATTCAAGATGCAGATGCTCATGGAGGGCCATGGTGTCTGGAACATTGTGAAGGGAACCGAACTGAAACCTGATGCGGTTGTCAGTGTGACAGCAACACAGATTCAAGACTGGGAGAAGCGCGAAAACAAAGAAAAGGTATTGTTGCGCATGTCAGTTAAAGATAACATAATTCCACATATTAGAGAAGCTACAACTTCTGCTGCAACATGGACATCTCTTAAAGCATTGTATGAAACTAGCAACACAAATCGCATTTTGTTCCTGAAAACTAAATTGTTAGGCATTAAGATGGATGGAAATGAATCTGTTAGTTCATTTTTGGGTCGCATTAAAGAGGTGAAAGACAAGCTAGTAAATATAGGGGAAACTATTTCCAACACTGATCTAGTGACTATTACCTTAAATGGTATGCTAGAAGATTATCATATGTTCATAACAGGTCTCGCAGCAAGGGAGAAACCTCCTACGTTTGAAGAACTAACAGGCATTTTGCTGCAAGAGGAAGAGAGGCGCGGGAATCTGAAGCCTCAAAGTAAATATTTGGCACTATGGTCAAATAATAGATCTGCGAGAGGGAGATTAGGAGTAAGAGATAGAGGAGGCAGTTCATGGCAGAGAGGCAGTTCATGGAAGAGAGTTGGTTCATGGCAGAGAGGCAGTTCATGGAAGAGAGTTGGTTCATGGCAGAGAGGTAGTTCATCGTAGAGAAGACAATCTCCAAATAAAGGTATGCAATCTGATAGGAATGAGTCAAAGGGTTGTTTTTATTGTGGTCGACCTGGACATATGGTTAAAGACTGTCATAAGAAGAAAAGTGATGAGGCTAGGAATAAACCTAGAACACATTCAAGTCATTATGCAGAAAAATCTTCAAATCAAGATCTCATATTATTTATTGTTAATGATGATATTGATGAACCCCTGAATTTTGACTCACGAGATCTTAGGTTGTTTGTGTCTAACACTGCTTTATCTACTGAAACGGATGATTCTGATGCCTGGTTTGTGGATTCCGGAGCATTAGTACATATGACTTGTAATAAAAATTGGTATGCTAATTTTAAAGAAACACAGAATGGTACCAGCATATATCTTGGAGATGACCGCGCTCATCAGATCAAGGGATATGGAGACATTCCTGTGACATTGTCGAATGTTATTGTTCGTCACATTCGCAATGTGATGTATGTGCGAGGAATAAAGAAAAAAATGATATATGTGTCCACCATTACAGATCAGAACCTGAAGGTTGAATTCTTCAAGAATTATAGCATAGTGAAGGATCTGCTGGACCACTTCCAAAGTGTTGCAACGTGAGTCAGAGCAGGAGGTCTATACAAACATGATGTTACCAGCAAGGCACATCATGCACTGACTTCTTCCACTATGCCAACAGAGATTATTTGGAATCAAAGGTATGGACACATCAATCATCCTGATTTATTGTTATTACAGAAAAAGAATATGGTTGAAGGACTTCCCATGTTAAAGAATGAGAAGGTTGCTTGTAATGGATGTGCATTAGGAAAGATGCACAGAGATGAATTCCCCTCTAATCCCGATAAGAAAAATAGAGATGTGTTAGATCTTGTGCATACTGATGTTTGTGGGCCTATACAGAATAGGTCTTTAGGAGGTGCATTTTACTTTCTGTTATTTATTGATGATTGCACGAGATACACATGGTTTTACTTCCTTAGACGAAAAAAATGATGTTTTCGAGTACTTTAAGGAATTCAGGACCATGGTGGAAAAACAGACAGGAAAATCCATCAAAATCCTCCGTTCAGATCAAGGGGGAGAGTATAAATCAGGGGACTTCAACAAATATTGCAAAGATAATGGAATAGTATAGTAGTTTACAGTACCTCACACTCCACAACAAAATGGAGTCGCTGAAAGGAAAAATAAAACTATGGTAGAGTGTGCACGCAGTATGATAAAAGGCAAGAATCTCTCAAATGCATTTTGGACTGAAGCCATAAATACTGCATTTTATTTAAATAATAGAAGTCCAACAAGGTGTCTTGATAATGTTACTCCTTTGTATGGTTCCAAACCTGCAGTTAATAATTTGAAAGTATTTGGGTGTAAGGATTTTGCTCATATTCCAAAGGAGAATAGGAGGAAATTGGATGCTAAAGCCATTAAATGTATTTTCATTGGGTACTGTTCTGAATTTAAAGCATACAAACTGTTTGATCCTACTACTCACAAAGTATTTGCAAGTAGAGATGTAC
>ML787277.1:447281-470157 GCA_009831015.1 Picea engelmannii | reverse complement strand
TGATATGATGGATCTTCAAGGACAATTAGAGACAAGTTTAAATAAGAAAAATTATGATCCATCTCCCTAAACTTTCACCAACAATGATGCCTAGAACTAAAATCTCTGGATTTTGGAATTCATTTTGTGCTCGTCTTAATGGAATGAAAAACATAAACATCAATGAAGTCAATGCCACCTCTTTTTCATTATTGCCTTGCCTAGTCAATGAGAAGTTCGAAAAGATTATTCTCATAATTTGTGCAACTTGTAAAAGTAGTGTGTAATGGAGACAAACAAATAGATGTTCATGGTTCTATGGTCAAAATGCCAAACAATGGGAACGAAAACTTGGTATTCCCTTAAACACAAACAAATGAAATGCAAATCCAAACATGAATTACTACATCCTTTACAAAAATCGTTTAAGTTATTCATAGTTGTCCCCTGTAAAAGTTACAACATGCTATGGAACTGTAAAAATAACAAACAAGAAGGAAAATAGAAGCTTATAAATATTGTTTTATTTCCTTGTTCAAGTTGGTAAGAAATTTGAAGCCAATTTGGTTTAGTGCCACATCTTTGTGGTCGACAACCGAGGATAAGTGTCGTTTTAAGTTTTGTCTCAAATGAATTGAATCTGGTGCGAGTCCAAAGTACTATATCTTAATAACGTGTTATCAAACAAGTGTCAACGAAATGTGTCAGTCTCCGTAAACATGCAAGAAATGGTTCACTGGCCAGGTTAATGGTTCCATAGGAAATGACAATAAGACATATTTCACGATGCCCATATTTCACAACTCCAATGATGACGACCAGATTCAAAGCCCACAAAAGCTTGAAAAAAATTAAAAGAGATAAAGCATAATATTTAAATATATGATTTAACAAAACAAACAAAGCACAAAGAATATTACAAATACATATGTCTCCAACAAAAGACAGATGGCCTCCTGCCATGTGTTTCTAGGTGTAAATAGCTGACCACTTTGGAGCTTTATGGCAATCTAGGCACATGCATATATACACCTGCATGTTCTTATTATCCTCCACCAAGGTTATGGTTTACAAGCACATGCACACCACATTCAACAATTGGCTTCAATAGAAATAGATTATCTCTTACAAACCCTGCTAAAGAACTCCTACTTTCATGTTTTATCTTTATTTTGATTCCTTGGAGGACCTGTTGGAAAAATACACCCTCACAGTCATTAAACGACTTTATCTGGTTCGGGTCACAACTTTATATGAGGAAATGACAGAGATAGCAGCCGATTCATATTTGGAACTACTAAATCCGGAGAAACCTCGGTTCCTTGGATCGATAATTCCCGCCAGGAACCACTACTTACAAGAGCCATGATTAGAGCCAAATCACTTACAAGCCCAGCCATGCTTATAGCCATGGTATTTCCTGCATTTTCCATCGTTGGTTTCTTGTAGTTGGAAGCTTTTTGTTTACATTTTAATTCAATGTGTCTGTGTCTATATGTTTTCTTCCTGTTCGATTCCCCTGGATTGAAAACATGATTAAATATTTTAGATAAAGTAGTAAAAATTATCGTATCTAGTGTACAAAGCTGCATCTGAACAAAAGAACTTCAAATTTTAGTATATTCATGCAATCTCTAGCTGCTCTTGAACTCTGCGCGCTCCCCGCCATGAATACAAACTTCATGAAAATGAAAAGTTGAGTCTGGATTTTGGAACGTTGTATGCAGTTCCTTTCTGAGATTGTCACAAAGAAAGAAATATTTGTTAATCAACTCTACATATGCACAATGTAGCAGATTTATATATAAATCCGGAGGGGATGAAATATAACTACTACAATATAGATTTGTACAATAAGAAAAATATAAAGCTTCAAAGGTTCCATAAGATCTATTTGTGCTTATACAAATTTAAAACAAAAAATACCATGGATATCTAGTATTCATAACCATGCAGGTTAATCTTCGTTGTCTTAGACACATCTTAATAGGTCTTGATCCAAATAAGATGTGGGGAAAAAACTGCGATCCTTTTAAACAATTCTACTCGGGGCATGCTTCAAATGAGAAGCACAAACCTAAACCTTGAAGGCCTAAACCACATAAGGAAACCAAACTTCCTCCTACTGCTGCATGATCCTTACAAAGTAGAGGATACACGTAAACTTTTGACAACGGTTTCGAGTGGGCGAAGTGCCTTCTAGCTCTCCTCCCCATCGGAAAGAAGAGACATTGAAGTCATCACCTGTAGCTCCCAATAAAGAAGCAGAAGTCGTGGAATGGAAGAAATCGTGGAATCAACATGACCAGTAGTAGACTGGCCATTACTGATGCATTTTCTTGAGGGAGTACCTTGCACTAAAGCCATGCCAATACTGTCATTTCACGCTGAGAAATTTTTAAGTATTATTCGTACATATAAATAGTAAGTCACTCCATGTTAATTAGTAAATGCCTTTCAATCAAGAAGTGTTATTGTCTGCAAAGTTTTTCTTTAATACTCTATATTATTATGTTTTTCCTCAGATTGTTGTTAATCATGTAAGATGGTTGCTAATCAAGTAATATCGAGGTCAAGTTTAAGATCAAGAAAACAAAACCTAGACAAGTATTTCAGATTGAAATGCAATAAGGTCGGATTGAACGATTGAAACAAAAAGAAGCATTGTAGGTGGAAGGCCAGATTGTTGCAGGCATCTGGCTCTTGTTGCCAGTGAACAAGATGATTTGGATGTGGAAGGCCGCATTGTTGAGGGCAACCATATCTTCATATATTTTCATATATATCATAGCTCCTATATTACAAATGAACAAGAAAAGCAAGTGTTTTCGCCTGGTTTAGTCTAGTCGCACTCCCCAAAGAAATAGTAATTTTTTGAAGAGGTGAGATGATAAAAGCCCAGACGTTCCAGGACATGTGAGCTAACTAAATGGGGAATTCCCAGATGTCCAGGACATGTGAAATATGGAAATCCCACATCCCGCAGAGCATGAGAACGCTGGCCAGAAATGGATGGTTCAACTAAAATATTAAGATATGCAATGTTAACATAAAATGTTAACTAACTAATGTTATCTTTGGCTATGGCATTAGTTCATTTCACCGTAGTTTCCAAGTTTAAAAATGTAGTTTCTTAAGTTTAAAACCCCTTACCTCATCCATTGCCTAGGTAAGAGGTCAAATAAGACCTCAAATCGTTTAATTGGTCAATAAAACATGTGAGCTCAAATCGTTTAATTGGTCAATAAAAGATGTGGGAAGACCTTATTGGACTAGAAAAAGTACTTGATAAATCTTCAAGAATAAGTTGCTAAAAAAATACATCGAAATAATACGTCATTTCGGTGTGAAATAATATTACGGGAAAAAACAGTTTACAATAGTCCGTAAGGCAGGGACTAAGAAGCATTCACTAATTCACTTGTCTCTATAGGAACATTTAAAAAACTTGAAATTGTAGATAACATAATGTAAGTCTTATAAATTATGGTGGAAGTATTAATAGAGATGCTTTGACTGAGGAGTTGTTTATGATGAAATATCATTGGTTGAGTTGTGATTTTGTGTATAGGTTTGTTATTCGATCAGTTAAAATTAGCCAATTTAAAAAAAAAAAAAAAAATCTACAATAATGGTGAACGCTATGATAAAATAAGAGAGTAGAGTAATATGAACAAATATTCAATTGCTTACCATATCAATACAATGGACTCTATTATATAGAATATACAGGTTGTTATCAGATCTAACTTATTCTAAAAATAACTTGGGGAGGTTGAGAGAATATCTCAACCACACACCAAACAAGGATCTCACAAATCCAACTCTCTAACAACCTCTTAACTCTACCTCTCAATACATTAGCAAGTATATTAGATAAGTAGGAATTATATATTCCAACACTCTCCCTTAATGACTACTTAACTAAATATCTATGTGGTCAATTCTTGGTGTGCTTCCTCTTGTACCTGCATCTGATTATTGACGTCCATATAAAGAGAAATCCATCTACCAGAATACATGGGTCATCAGCCGGTGTAACTGCCAGTTCTATAGGAATCATTTTCAGCTACATGGTTCATCCAACCATTCTTCCTCATAGCTCCCCCTTCATCACATCATCAACCTGGGGTTTATTTCGGCTTACCCATAACCGTGCTTTGGGTTTTCTCGGATTACCCTCAACCATGCACCAGGTTTTATCGGATTACCTGTAACCATGCTCTGGGTTTTCTCGGATTACCTGTAACCATGCTTTACATAGTGGTTTCTAGATTACCACAAACTTTTCACATTAGGGGGTATACAATGCCTCAGGTACATAGAATTTTCTAGGACCACTACATCAAAATATCCTAGTCTTGCTTTCAATTACACGCCTCACAAATAACATAACTATGCACACCTTCAAACCAAAAAATATCAATAACAATACTTGTAAAATCATAACTCAATCACACTTCTCACAATCTCTGTGAGTCCGATGGAATGGGCATGTGCACCTCACATCATTTCGCTATAACACCTCCATGTAATGACGCGAACAACAACAAACTCCAACAATAGTAGCTCCTTTACTTAGTAATTGCAGCTCCTCTCCAAAACTCAAAAAAATGAGTCATTTACAATATCATGGACATCGGTTTGTCACACGCCCTTTAATCTCGCCCTCTCCTCAGGATTTGATATCTTCTCCGGAGAACTCATCCTTCGTCATTACAAATTCTTCTAAATTAACATCATCTGTGAGTGTCATCCTTGCAGTATGTATCTGGAATATGCGCCTCCTTGTTTTTATGTCAGGAAGAGGAAATTCTATCTTTCTATCTATTCTACTAAGCCGTAGCAAAGAAGGGTCTAAACTGTCAATCCGATTGGTTGCTAGTATAACCTTAACATCACCCCTTGCATCAAAACCATCCAGTTGATTCAACAACTCTAACATGGTACGTTGAATTTCTCGCTCACCTCCTAAATGAGCATCATACCTTTTAGTGCCTACAGTATCAATTTCGTCAATAAAGACAATTGATCAGCCACTCGAAAAAGCTCTCGCACCAATTTTGGTCCATATCCCAAATATTTCTGAATCAGCTCACTTCCAACAACATGTAGAAATGTTGCTGACGTTGAGTTTGCAATAGCCTTTGGGGTGTACGTGTTCTCCCATGAACCACAGCTGATCCGGACAACCAACGGCTCTGCATTCTGTGAAAATGCCGTGTAACTGCTCATCTAGATACAAATACATGCCACTGTGCTCAGACGGTTGTAAAATTGTTCTGCATGCCTTAAAAAGAAATATACCAACATGAAAATAATAAGAAATGGAGAGAGTATGAGCAATCCAAAACCAACAGCTATAAGCCTCTTCCTCAACAACATAGGGTTATTGATGAAATCCGTTCGGATAGAAAAATTCCTGTCAAACAAGTTGTGCAATATACACCAGTTCAAGGTCCATTCTAGAGTCTTTTTCAACATCAGGCGATTCTCAGTGCCATTGGCTTCATGAACCACAGGACCTGCACTAGGAACCCACCGAGGAATCGGCATGGCAAGCACACCCTTGTTCAACATCCCAATTAAGAAATTATCTTTGTGCATGATACACATCACAACATCATGAGTTGAAAGATCCTTGACAACACAAAGTCGCAAGCTACTCCGACCTACCGGACCGACTCCTCCATTCGCCCTGGCCGATTTGACAACATCGTCCCCGCCTTCTCTGTACTCTTCCTTCCCCTTCATCTTCGAAGGCGTGCTTCTCGGGGTCGAACACGGCGTCTCAGCCCCGTCAGGACTCAAACCCTCACCGTTCAAGAACAACGGCTTTCTCGCATAAGGCGACGACCTCTCACGCGGGTTGTTCACAAGTAGGCAGCGGCGGCTCTCCTTTGGCAGGCGGCTCCAAACAGATTGTATGGCAGCAACAACTCCTTTCTCTCCACGGTTGTTCATGACTTTGTCTACTCTCTACTCCTCCACCTAATCTACACCTATAGTAGATTATAGGTCAAGGCTTTCTCAAGATCCTGGGCACTCTCGTGAGGGAGTCACGCCCAGCCCTGAAGCTCTGATACCATGATAAAATGGGAGAGTAGAGTAATATGAACAAATATTCAATTACTTACCATATCAATACAATGGACTCTATTATATAGAGTGTATAGGTTGTTATCAGATCTAACTTATTCTAAAAATAATTGGGGAGGTTGAGAGAATATCTCAGCCACACACCAAATAAGGATCTCACAAATCCAACTCTCTAACAACCTCTTAATAATAGGATAACACAACTCACGTAGAGATTAACTCTACATTTCAATACATTAGCAAGTATATTAGATAAGTAGGAATTATATATTCCAACATGCTATACTTTTAAATACCTCTAATATTTTCATAAAATTAAAATTGAAATTCTATCCACATGACAAAATTACAATAATCAATATCCATGACAAAATTACAATAATCAATATCCATGAGTATGGAAATGTATATGTTACTTGCTTCTAATTATCCATGAGTATGCAAATGTGTATGTGACTTGCTTCTAATTAGCATCCCGTTTTTGGTAAGCATCGACACTTTTCATGACCGAGGACTAGACTTTTTGTCAAAAGCATGAACAATTGCAACAGAGGCACCCGTGTTGATTTCCGTTGTATTCATTTGATCTTTTATATCTCACTTGCTACTTTCATATATAATTAAACGGATTTGTGTTCAAATAAATTCAATTATGAATCCTTCGATTTTCCATTTATTAATTTATTGTTACTCAAACACATTCCTTGTTATTTCGTGGAATAGTTTTGAAGTGTCTATATTTCATGGTATCTTTGATACGATAGTATTTTTTGTGCACTAATGCTCTTCCTATATATATATATATAAAGGCAGTTGTATTCAAATAAATACATAAATAAATTTATTGAATTCATTGTATTTATTAATTCATTGTAATTGTAACACGATTTTGGAATAGTTTAAAATTGTCCATAATACATAACATAATACATAACATCTTTGACATGATAGTATCTTTTGTGATTAATATTATTGTGTGAAATAGTACATTAATGTTTGAACAATTAAAGGTATTATATTGTTTTATTATACAATTTGGGTAGGTTTAATGGTTGAGAATATGTGTTTCCTTTTAAGAATTCACAAATTAAAATAAAATATATGTAATTCAGTAGAAATACAATTACAAATTAAATATATAAAAAATTACAATTAATTTATTCCACACATAAAAAAAATTGTATAATAAAATATCAACTTGTATATAATGTTGTTATTTGGTCTCCATAAGTTTTTATGAAAAATAAAAATATTTATAAAAAAAAACAATAATATGAATTTGTTGTTTTTCCATCTACATTTTGAAGGGCTTCTAGCGTACGACATGACTTAAGATGTCTCTATTCTAATCCAAACAACACATTTTAATGTAGATTGTGATTTAAGATGTCGAGCTATTCTAATCCAAACAACCCATAAACTGTATTTGACATGTATAATTTCCAACTCTCGGGTTATAAAGTCCGTTGTCTAAACTTTATGATGTCTTTATGTGATACAAAATTGTATAGAGAAATTCTTTATCTAAATTCAATCACAATTGTTTTTTTTAATAGTTTAATTGTTTTATTTTTTGCTTTAAAATCTGTTAAAATGGTTAAATCTGTTAAAATGGTTAGAATTAATGATTTGAGTGATTGAATCTATATAATTTGAGTATCTAATTTTTTTTTCAAAATATGAAATTCATTAATAAATTAAAAAAAAAAAATTCACTATTCCAAAGTTTAAAAAAAAAAAATTCACTATTCCAAAGTTTAAGAAATGAGTGTTTAGACAAAGCCATTGATTTTTTTTTCAAAAGTTGAGCTATAGGCGATACTACACATGTTCGCAAATGCAAATATCATCCATGCTAGATTATGTCGACGGTTGTCGTTGTGACCATATGTGCAGAAATTGCATATAACCTATTACATTTGGCTTACAAAGCTATAAGAATGCATGGATTTTGGCGATAGATAGTTAACTGTTAGTTTATGCATGGATACACAAATGGTTCCGATCAATGGATGGATGACTAAATTGTGAGGGTATATGGCCAAATTGCTATTTTGGTAAATAATGCACTGAATAGCATCCAAAATTGTAATTTAAGAATGTATATATTGATATCATGTACTGGTAATGTTCCGTCCACCTTGGTAACACTTATTTTTATCTCGAAGCCTTCTCATTTGATCTACTTTTCTCTATGTTTTCTTTTGAAAAAGTTGTACAAATATCCATTTTCTGACTGTAGGGATTGGCAGGCATTTAAAGATCTGTTTTCGGAGTGTGGATTGGCTATTTGTATCTGGAAATACTTTTTCACTGTATGGTTTTATAATTTTTTGTCGTTAAATGCTTTGAAGTTTTCTGAACCGTTCCTGCTTTTCTTATGTGTATTATAATCGATACAAATGTTTGGGAAACAAAACTTTGAGACGTTGGGACTATAGTTTACTCAAGATTTTCATCCGAAACTAACAGTTCATGGCGTATATTTTATACATCTCAAACATATTGGCCAAGTTATTGAAACAAATATTTTATACATCTCAAACATATTGGCCCAGAATGAAACAAACTTATATGCTATGTTTCAATGCGTCTCGATCTAAAAGTGACAAGGTTTAAAGATCTTTTAAACTGCTCCAATTCATCATTAAAATGATGAGCGTCTAAAATATTTATAACCTCTTTTAATGCATTTTGATCTCCGAAAATAAAAGAGTTTAAAGCCTTTGTGCACTCTTTTGATGCACACCGACAAAATGATGAAAAATTAGGAGACTTAAATATTTCATGCTATTTGTAAGTGCGCCTGATCCTACACCAAGAACGGAATCTATTTAAGAAAGTCATATTTGTATGTAAAATTGTTTAGTAAAAATATGCAAAGCTTAAGTTTTGTAAATAAAAATTATGCTTAAATTGTTTTAAGTTATCCAACAAATTACTAGCATTATTAATTTGGTATAGGATAAAATAGTGTTTCATGGAATATTGCTCCATTATTATTAATGATTTCCAGCTTACCTAATTCTTAAGTATGATGCTTACATAATTTAAAGTATTTTAATTTAACACATTTGTAAGAAGCCTATTTCTCTAGTATTATTAATGATGTCCCCGTGAACCTAATTACTACAATGATGCTTACATAATTTAAAGTATTTAACACATTTGTAAAAAAAAATTTGTTTTCTTCCATCCTTCTAAGATTTGAAAGATGTAAACTAAGATTTGAAAGTATGTTGATGTAAAAAAATAAAGATAAAAAATAATGTACAAATATATGCTCTTGTCATTATTTTTCCTGGCCTCTTATAGTTGAGTCAAAGCCAGATCTATAGCTTCAAGTAGAGGGTGAACGATCGACACTGCTTGATATGGAACCATGCTACTTCAAACATTGATGGATGTCCATTCCACTCAATCCATCAATTTTTGTTCACACCTTACTTTTAAACACATTTCGTTTGGCCCGCAGTGTCTATAGATAGGAACCAAGTTCAGACTTGTATCAAGGTCTGCATATATTGTCAATGTCCATTGAGCAAAAATTGACGAGGAGCTTCAATAACTCTTATGAAAGAGTTAGAAGCAATAGGTATCAGGGACATAAGAAATAAATGCATATACGTGTCAATGTCCATTGAGAAAAAATTGACGAGGAGCTTCAATAACTGTTATGAAAGAGTAAGAAGAAATAGGTATTACTAAGGGATATAAGAAATAAAAAATGTTGGAGACCTAATGTGATATGCTCAAACGTTAGAGGAGTCTTAGCATTATTTTATTTTTAAATATTATTGATTTTCAAACTTAGGAAATGTGATGATTAATTTTTCTAACTTCATCCCAAACATAGAAGAAAATATGAAGATTAATTTTTCCTAACCTTGTGAAGAGGCCAAATAAGATTGTCAAATTTTCTTATTGATAGATATAAGCTTTTTATACATTCATTAACAATAAAATTTGAATTTTTTTATATAAATGGTTAGTATATATATTGATTTATATACAAACAACTCATATAGGAACAATGAAAAGCCATTTTCTATAATCCTTAGACTGAAAACATGACAAAGACTACTAAGGGTTAAATATTTTTGAGTACTTACAACTAAATCTAATAAACTAATAAAGTGGTAAATTGTTCACTTATACATGTTGAGAAGATTTGTGATGAGTATAAAATAATGACATGATTTGTTGTCTCAAATATTTCCAAGTTTGGATATCGTCAATGTATGGAATAGGAAAAAAAATGATTTACTATTATTAGACACTGCAAAAGGAAAACGGGGACTCTAGCATTTGATTTGAGGTTGAATAACTATTAGGTTGAATAACTATTAGTTCAAGTTGAATTTTACTACATCTACTATATCTTTAACTTTTATTATATTTCTAACTTTATATTAAAGTTTGTAATTTTTCTTATTAAATATTTTTCAAGAAATTAATTATTTACAATGCGATTGATTCTTATATTCTAAGCCTTATTACAATATTCTCTCCCCTAAATGTATTTTTTTCATTCATTATCCAATGTAATTTTTTTATTCATTATCCTAAATTTTAAGGATGATTTCCAATATGTAATTTTGTCATTCTTTTTAACCCAAGTTTTAACTTTGTTACTCTTTTCTTTCTACACTCAAATTTCAATGTCATGGCTTAATTTCATAATGTCATGGATTTAAATTAGTCTGAAAACTATGGACACCATCAACCTAACAAATGCACCACCGTGTCCATCACCTACTCTTCCTCTTGCATTTTCCATGCATCTACACACATGTCCTCTCCCTCACATCTTCCTCCTTCATTTTCCATGCAATAAAACACGTCCTTAGACATGATTTTACAAGTTTTATCCATTTCATAATGTTTTTCCTTAAGCTCTACATCGAAATCCATAACATAAAAAGAGAGAGAGGTATGTTTTTGATTAGCTAGGGTGGGTCCTTACCTAAGCTGAGAGCCCTTCTAGCGAACCTAGACAGAGTGAAGGGATAATGAGACAATCATAGATCATTCCACTTGTATCCCTTCCTGCGAAGGGATAATGAGACAATCACGGATAATTCAACTTGTATCCCTTCATGTTCTGGATGAATGGAGGAGTGTAACCAATTGGCGGGTGCATAGTTAGGGAGGAATGTTGGGAAGGCGCGAGTTGGAAGATCATGAAACGACTGCATACTAGAGTTACGCATGTTTGAAGGTCAGGTATAACCTGGGGAATTTATTTCTAGAAAAACTAAGAAATACAACCTACTTCCTTAACATGAAATTACTTTTTACTAACCCTCTATTGAAAATCACTTATGTGATGAGATCCTTTTTTGTAGATTGTTGTGATGTTCCGCCATAACTTGAACATTTAATGGATCACAACTTTCATTTTATTCATCCCTTGACCTTAGCATAGTCCGAGAAAAACCTCCAACACCAACTAAATTCACCGCTCCAACAAGATTATGAAGCTGTGAAAAAATATAGAGATAGAAAACCAATATTAATAGGAGGAACATAGATAATGTAATCCTATTTTTTTCTTTGCAGTTATGTTATGATATTTTAATCAAAATGATGCAATTTTTTCGAAAGTAGCATTATAAAAGAACATATAGTTGTTTTTCACTTATTTACAAAATAACACTGAAAAAATGGTCATAACACACAAACTATAGAAAGCTAATAAATATTCATCTAAAAAAGGAATCATGTCTAGCATTGGCATAGACTTTTTTCCTCTATGGACATATTAAGAAGAAAGGTAAAAAAGGAATCAAGTCTAGCATTGGCATAGACTTTTTTCCTCTATTGACATATTAAGAAGAAAGGTACAACGTAACAACCCTCTTTAATCATTCAAAAATGGATTAGTTAATGATAGCCATAAGGTGTAAATTATTATTAATTATTTTTTATCATAATTCCTCTATGGACATATTAAGAAAAAAGACACAATGTAACAACCGTCTTTATTCATTCAAAAATGAATTAGTTAATGATAATCATAAGTACAAATTATTATTAATTATTTTTTATCATAATTAAAGTAAACCATTACAATAGACAAATAACGAGTTTGATTTCCTAAGAAAACTAGCTAATAACATATTTGATTTTTAAAAATAACAATAAATATTTAATTTACTTAGTGTAGAAATTTTGTTCTTGTACAAAATTTTATGTTACTCAACAAAATTTAGGTGGGCATAAGATTAAAAAAATAAAATTATATATATATATAAACAAATTTTTAATTGTTTTAAAAAGATATTAAACTAAAACGATCTAAAATACTTCATCCATTCATATTGTGAAGGGTAAAGAGTAATTTTAATTACTCATAAGGTGTGGATTAGTTCGTTCACTAACTTAATAATTTTTCTTCCTTTATTATCATATTAGATACGAATGGACTTAACTTCAATTAGCCTCTTTCAAGTTTTCATCAATATCCAAATTTATTAAAAGAGAACGCTGCAAGATCAACACAATCCAACAACGAACGATAACAAACGTAGCTTGAACGTTGCAGAGATGCGAAACAAGTGTAACATGTTAACCAATAAGATTTGAAAGTCACAATGTTTGATTGATTTAGTGAGTTGATTATATGTTAGCGAAGATGAGATGCGATAAGCTTCATCTCACATAATTGCTACAGGTCAACATACGATGGTGTACAAGAGGGTAAGTTGTGGAAGAGTGCATACAGGGACTCCCTCTCTCTGACTCAACATCCTAGGTAACGAGAAGGAAGAGTGCATACAGGGGTATTTAGAATTTGAGAAAGGTGTTGTTGAATTGCTTCAGGAGTATTAAAAAAGAATGACTTGACAAGATTAAAGGTTCTTCCGAAGGCTTTGTTGAAATTCGAGAGGACAGAGCTTAGTTTATTTGCTTCTTGCATAGTGGGGGTGTTCATTAGCAGCGTGTTGTTGACAAATTGGCTGTGGGAGGTTGTCGGTTGTAACCCTTGGAGAGGTAGGCCTTGGAGGGAACCATTTTGTATTGAAGTCTTGATATAACGTCCTAGGCCCTCAACCATTATGACAAAAAGGAAAGGGGGGAGAGGGCCACCTTTCCTTATTCCTCTTTTGTGGGAGAAGGGTTGAGAGGGGACTCCATTAACGAGGATTGAAAAAAAGATTGAGGAAATGAGGTTCATTATCCAAGAGATCCAATCCTTATTAAAATCGAAAGTCGATAGAAGATCTTTCATGTACTGCGAGCTTAGTTTATCAAAATCTTTTGAAAGGTCAAGTTTTAGAAGCATACCTGGAGTGCGAGTTCTTTTGAGCGAATGAATGATTTCATGGACAATTATGATGCTATCCATGATTTTCCTTCCTTTGACGTATCCTGATTTCTCCTTGGAAATGATGAAGGGGAGTATTGGCTTAAGTCTTAGAGATATGACCTTGGAGATGATTTTGTAGATCACATTGTAGACTGCTATGGGTCTAAAATTCTTCATGTTTGTTACTCTTTCTTCTTTGGGTATTAGGGTGAGGAAAGTGGCATTTAGTGCTGGAAGAACTTTGCCTGAGCTGTGTGATTCCTCCACCAGCTGCCACACTTCATCCATTAGCATTGGCCAACAAGAGTAGAAGAAGTTTGTGGTGAAGCAATCTAGGCCTGGAGCCTTTCCTAAGGGTAAATTCTGAATAGCCTGATCCACTTCTGCTTGCATTATTGGTGTCATGAGAGAATAATTTTGTTCATGGGTGATAATAGTTGGGATATTTTGGGTTACCCACTCTATTGCTGAGGTGTGGTCCACCTTTGGTTCTAAGAGGAGATCCTTGTAGAAGTCTGACAACTCGTGCGATATTTCCTGGTGAGTGAGCAAGTTGTTTCCTTGTGGGTCTTCCATCTTCGTAATGCGATTGATGTGGCGTCTGTGGATCATGGATCGGTGGAAGAATTTGGTGTTTTTCTCTCCCTCGTTGAGCCATTGAACCCGAGATTTATGTCTCCACAGGATTTCTTCCTTCTTCTATCTTTCCTCCAGTTGCCTTTTGATTTCATTCTCCTTCTGTTACTAAGTGATAGTGTGATATGAGTGCATGTTTTGTCTCTGAAGGTCCTCTAGTTTTTTTTCCAATAGTTTCCTTTCCTAGAAGATGTTCCCGAAGACTTCTTTGTTCCATTTAAGCACCTGTTGTTTAAATTATTTGAGCTTTTGCTGGAAGCAATACATTTTTGAGCCCCTCTACATTTTCGTTGTGCTCCACCAGTGACTGGCTAGCTCCTGGAAGTCTGGATGGGAGAGCCAAAAATTTTCAAATCTAAAGGGTTTTAACTTGGTAGTGGCGATGGTGTCAACCCATAACCAAACCAGCTAGTGGTCTGAGCCTACCTTCAGGAGGATGTTGGAATCTACAAGGGGGCCTTCCAAAAGGAGAGTTTCTAAAATGAGAAAGTGATCTAGATTGCAAGCTATTTGTTGGTGAACTGGTCTATTGTTGGTCCAGGTGTAGGTACCATTGCCATTCTCTATGTATACTAGTCGGAGATTCTCTATGAGTTCCTGCAATTTTATGCTATCCTACTCCAGGCATTTCCCCCCCCTCTTTTCTCCTCTAGCGCAAGAATCATGTTGAAGTATCCCTCGGTGATCCATCACTTGTTCTCAGCTAGAGAGCCTAGGTAATCTAGGCTTTGAAGAAAGAGGTCTTTTTCTTAGCTGTTCTGTGGACCATAGGTGTTTGTGATCATTCCCTCCTTGTCCAAACCTATGGCTCTGTAGTGCACTGTGATGCTACTTGGAGGGGAGAAGTCTTGATCAAGGATGACTATAATAGGATTCCAAAGTATTGTCAGGCCTCCTGAAGCCCCTTTCGATTCCATTTGATAGGATTCACAATTGCGCCAGCATCTCTTGAGGATTTCTTCTGCAATTTTACCTGCACCTTTTGTCTCTTGTATCAGGAGTATATCAGTGTCTTCCATATTGATGCAATTTCAGAGAATCTTTTGTTTGGATCTTCCATTTAGGCCTCTGATATTCCAGGTAAGGATCTTCATAGTTAACATTTTGGTGGGTGGGAGAAGGAGCTCTTTGAGAGCCTCTGAATCTATCCTGAGTTGATCATATAGTTTCATGCCTCCTTTATTAGCTGATGATATGATTTGTTTCCCCGTCGCTTGTTTTCTTTTGGGTGTTTTCTTGGATATTGGTTTGGGTCTGTGTTGATCCCCAACCTGGATGTAGCCCCTACTGATGAGTCCAAAAATACTTTGTGAAATTTCCTAAGTTGGTCCTCTGGTAAGGTTTGGAGATCCTTCTTGTTGAGTGCTTCTTCTCACCTGTCTAGGTTGATTTCTACTAGGTCCTACTCATTCTTTTCCATGACTGTGTCTTCCTCTCTTTCTGGTTCTTTTCCTGAGATTGCGTGAGTTTGTGGATCTTCTTGATTTGCTGGATTTTGATACTCTTGTGAATACTAATATTCTTTGTGCTTGCTGGGATATTTCCCCATAGAATTGTGGGGGTTTTCCACCTCTTCTTCCACTAGAAGGCGATTGAGGGCTTCAAATGAATTATTATTTGGGTTCTTTCTTCCGTTGATGGTTGTGGGCTTCTTCTGCGCTTGTCTCCTTTGATTTTGAACCTGGTTAAATCTTTCTTTTGGTTTCTCTTCATCTATCTTCTTCGGGGGGCATTGAGAGGGCAGTCTCTGAAAAGGTGTCCATGTTCATGGCATTTTCGACATCTGAAAGGGATGTGTTCATAGTCTATGGTTTGGGTCCATTCATCATCTTGGCATTCTAGGGTAATTATGCCTCGTAGATCTTTAGAGATGTTCATATAGACACATATCATTGCATAAAAGGTGTATTTTCTCTGTTTGGTAGCTTCAAAAGATTTGACATATTTACCCAGGGTGTTGCCTATGCCTAGTATAATCTATTCTAACTAGAACTCTTGAGGTAGAGATTAGAGACGAATCCATACCGGTGCATATGCGAAGTTTTCCTTTTCTGGGTAGAAGCGGTCTATCCGAAAACATAGGTAAAGGCCAGCTGAGTTGTAGAAATACAGTCCCCCTTCAAAGATCTTGTCCTTGTTCTCTAGGTTGTAGAATATTACTGTAAAGAATCCTTTGGAGCTCATAGTCTCCCTTGGGGTTCCACCATGCCTTGATCCAATGAGCTAGGTCTTTTTCTGAGGGCCAGAGACACAGGGATTTTTCTATGAGGGCGTGGTCTCTGATGAACTGTGTATGCTCCCCTATCCTGGTGGTTTTGATGATATACCTAGGTGCAACCAGGGCTTGGGGGATGCATTTTCCAGATATATAGGTCTGAGCTGCTTTTGGATGCGAGGACTCATCGTCCATGTTCAATTATTTGCTTACATCCATTTCTTCTTGTAGGTATTGGTCTCGTAAGTGCAATGGCCACTCAAAGGAAAAACAATGCGCTCGTGAGTTCTCTCGATCATTCGCGGCGATGTTACGATAAGAGGGGGCTTTCACACCCCCCTTCTGTTCTCATTCTTCTGTGGCGGTCAGTGCCACGGAGCAGAGACTTTCAGCACGTACAAAGGAGGTCAGAAGTGGTCAGGGTGGGAGGGAAGTTGGAGCATGAAAACCCTAAACCTTGAAGAGCCATAAATTTGACAAAGTTAATTGAACGGAAACAATATCTATACGTTATTTAGAAATTGAGAATTAAGTGTTCCATAATTTTTAGATATTCAATTACGAAGTTTAGTTCGTTTCTTTATTTAACTACAAATTTCCACCACCCATAGAATTGACATGTGGTTCACCTTGAATGCATCACTCGTTAACATGATTGGATTTAAGTGTCCCCAAAAGCTAATATTAATATTACCAAACATTGCTCTATTTATTTATATATGTTGAACATTAATTACAAGAAAGCTAAATTGTTTTGAAAACTCTATCACCCGTTTTCAGAGTTACATTTATTATAATTTATAACCACATTTCATTCGCTATATTCTTAATTTATGGTCTATTCCATGTCATAGAAAAAAAAATTGAGATATTGGAGAGTTTATTTTTCCATTATTAATATAGATTTAGCTTCCCCGTTTATTAAGCAATGTAAAGATGACAACTATCATACGGATTATATACATCTAATTAATGATATTTTTGTTTGGAATAATTTATGATATTTAATTATGATGTGCATTTACTTTTACCTATACGATGCACAATGAGAGTTTATTTATGTATTAACATAATATATTAAAATAATAAAAAATAAAATAAAATTAATAATATATATATATATATATATATATATATATATATATATATATATATATATAACATTTTAATATATATTAATATATCTTATAATATTAATACATTATAAAATATTTTAATATATATTGATTTGAATTTGTTATGTTTCTATTTGTTTTAGTTTTAATTAATAGATTACTAAAACAATGTAATGATTAAGGAGGTAGTAATATATTATAAAATATATTAATATTTTAATATTAATGTATTAAACGAGTATAGATTCATTTTAATTTCGAATCTATAAAGTTTAGAGGGATCAAATTTTTTCAAGTACAAAGGAATCAAATTTTTTCAGATACAAACATATTTTTGAGTATAAAATTTGAAGAAAGATTAAACATTTACACCTTTAAAGATTTGATCCCTCTCCTCTCCTTACTTGATGAATCATATCATAAATATATATTGATAATATTGACATCTCATTACATATTATGTATCATATTAATATTAAAACATATATAATATTAATACAAATAACAATAATAATATTATTATATATTAGTTAAATAAAAATGAAAATAATATTAAATATATAAAAGACTAAAAACCTATAATTTACCCATCAAATTTATAATAATATTATTATATATTAGTTAAATAAAAATGAAAATAATATTAAATATATAAAAAATTAAAAAACTATAATTTACCCATCAAATTTATATACAAATAGAAATATTATTATAAAAAGATTACTTTAAAATATCATACGATATCACATAAAAAAATATTTAAGTTATACCAAAATTAAATTTAAAATAAAATTCATTTTAACCTGTTAAAAATGTTACACTTTAATTCGTTCTAATTTTTAATAAATTTAAAATTAAAATGAATTTAAACTAATTAAATATATAAAAATTTTAATAAAAAGTTAATAAATTCAATTAATATGAATTTAAACTAATTAAATATATAAAAATTTTAATAAAATTTTATTAAATAACTTTAACTTCAAAACAACTTTATCTCCACCTGCAATAAACCGTTTTACATGAGTTTGTATGATGGTACTTAGAAAACCAATGATCAGCCCACTGGCACAATCATCCATTCTACTGCTTAAATTAGAAAAAGCCAGTAATTTAAGAAATCAAATTTCACACACTTCTAATGTATCTGTGTTGACATTGAATTCAGATGATATGGTGCGCTGGGTAAGTAGTATTGAAGGCGACCAGGTACAAATGTGCTATAAATGAGCAATATTTTGAAGAGGTTAAATCAAACAAACAGACTGATATATTTTCCATAAGAGAACCGGATTACAAAATGGAATACACAAAAAATGTAATTGTATGGTATTAATAGTATTATTAGTCAGCCATGTATTTCAGCACTGTTCGTTCGTCCTTAAAACAAACAAATAAGATTATCAATATGCTCATTGCTACCTATTCTATGGGATTAGAAGGATCACAAAATACGGTTTAGATTAATTGGGATATCGGCTTAGAAGTTCAAAAAATACGGTTTGGATTAACTAGGGTATAGGCCTAGAAGGCTCACAAAATACTGTTTGTATTAATAGGGGTTTCGGCCGCTGGCAGGCATCTATCTTTAGCCTGGTTTTCTTTCTATTCCAAATAGAATCAGCTTCAGATTTTGTTAAATAATGCATAGTTGAGCTCACTATCTGGGCATCTTTATAGAGTCGAGTTGAGGCCCAAAGCTGCTTCGACGTCAATGCCTGAATTGAAGGCAATGGGCGTGTACATCCAATGCTCGTCGGAGCTGAGAAGCTACACCCGGAAAACTAGTAATCAATAGCAGCTCATCCATAAATTATAGTACAGAACCTCACATTATAAAAACTATGGTTAAATCACTCTCTATACCCTAACATTTAACGAATCTGGAAACATAAGACTTTACACTGACCTTGACTTGGAGCTGCATGAATTTCACGTAATCTATTGCCTGCTCCAGCATTGTACTGATATCAACCTGATCACAAATCGGATGCATATGCATTTCTCAGATAAAGACAATTGAAATCAGAGCTAGCTAAACCTAAGTGTGTGCTTCAAAACGCACTTCATACCTTGGTACCATTTGGAATAAGATTCTGTAATATTTTCAGCCTTTCATTGATTTTTTCCCGTCGATTCTGTAAAATCAAAAGTAGATTCGTTAAGAAAATCAGTTTGAACATTATATATTTGGCAATCTTTCAAAACCTGTAATTATATTGTAAGCTTGTTTAGATACCCGTGCATAAAGGCTTTGCGGATCACTTGCGGAACACCTTCTAGCGCGAGGTTTTCCGTTCGTATTGAGAGTTGGGCCAACTGCTATTGAGTTGATCACATCTACATGTGACTTACAAGACACGCCATTACCATGATCTGAAGAGCCCTCAGTCAGCTCAGAACTATTGTCATTGGTATCGGCTATTTTTCCAGCAATGCATGTCTGAGACAAAATTCCCGCTGATTGTTCCCCGGTACACAATCTTTTTCCATGAGAACATAACTCGTGATCTGATATATCCCAATCAACCATCTTTCGCTTTTGGTCGGTATCATGACTTGTTGTACTCATCTCCCATGATTGCTGGTCAGAGTTCACAGATTGTCTGTAAATAACATCATTGTCCTCGTTCAGTGCCAAGCCAAGATCATCAGGCACGAAATATGCCAAGCCATTACACGGTATCGTCATAGATGGATTTTCTGATGACAAATTTGTGCTCAGCAGCAGTGGCATTGAATTATTTGTCCAATAATATTCATTGACAAAGTAATTCGGAAAATCATTATCAGAAGAACAAGAGGACGAATCTCCAAGCTCAGTCCAATAGTTGAATCTGGGTTGGGGCCTCTGAGGATAGAATGTGCTAGCCTCAGCGGCTGCAGGTGTATCGTATTCGAGATTAGTGGCGCCTAGCAAACTCGAATCAGGGGAATCCACAGCCAGACAGTCCAGAATATTATTGCATTCATTTCTGGCCAATTCAAACGGATCCCCCAATGCCAATTCATTGGTGTATGCTAAATTTGTAAGCAGTGCATTCGCTTCCTGAAATTCTTTCAAGCTTCCAATGTCTAGTACAAATGGCGCCTCGTCAAATCGTGCAGGAGATGAGCTGGAGGACAAAATATCAGACATTGTGGTTGGCATGTAATGGAAGAATCTTGCAGATTCCATCTGTAAGAACGGATGTTAAGACAGACTGCTATCCAGAGCCTTAATTCCAATGATAGGATTTCCAAGTGATGACAGTGTWGGAGAACTAGGCRGGTACTTATCCAATAAACGAGAAAATGACGGGGAAGGTAGGCATGTTCAGACAACTCATCGTGGGACCGCTATATAACATAGCTGGCTTGACAATAACATCCCTAAATTGAATATGGACAAAATGAATTGCACGTTAAGGCGACTAGCCGTCGCAGTATCATTCTCAGCGTGCATATATTACTCTTGAATCAACCTAGCGGAGGCATATTCCTTTCGGTATGCGCAACCCTTTACTAATTAAGGATGTTACAATAATTGAAAACTCTTGAATCATGCTAATTATGGGCAGATTCCTTTGGATGTGCGCAACTCCTTCCTAATTAAGGATGTTACAATAATTGATTTTTCGAACACTCAAGCCTTCCCGTCTTTCGAAAAGCAATAATGATTTAAGTCTCTGTTTTCAATGTCAAATTGATAAAGAGGTTAATAACGAAAATATGTATTGTGCCGAGCTGGCCGGATGACTGCACCATCCTTGCCTCTTCCATGTCATTTTCAAATTTGGGTTGCCTTATTGGAATTGATACAAAGTTCGAAACTATTAATTGGTTCTCACATTAAAATATCACAGTAAAAGACAAAGCCTTTTTGGTTTAAACCAGGGTTGGAATATGACGAGCATTTTCTCAGAAAATTTCCATATACACATCTTCCATGATGCCCAATATCTCCTTGGAGTGTAATTTTGATGTTTAACAGCTTTTGGAAAATGTTATTAGTTTATTTGTGTTCCTCTTTATAGAGTGTTGGGGAGCAATTGGAGAAGCGAGCATTACACGAGATTTTCAGTACTAAGAGGACGGGAGTGTTCACATTTTTCTAAATTGGTTCGAGGTAGGTTTATTGAAAAAAAAATTATCTTCTTATTTTATAAAAAATTTAAATTATATAAAAAGAATAAAAATATATTTTATTCAACTTCAAAGTAACATATAAATCACTTATAAACTATATTTTAAGATTCTTAAAGTATACATTTTAATAAAACACTAATTCACCTAACGAATAAAGAAAGATCTAGTCGTAACCGCCAACCACTAAATGTAAATAGTGAAATTGGCAATGTCCTTTAGTCATTGAGAAACTTAATAAGAGATTTGAGGAACAAGAGAGGGTATTTTAGTGGCTACATTATTGGAGAATACTCTATCCTACTTTGTTAATTGTAAGAGTCGAATTAAATAAACAACCATTTTAGTTTACAACATAATCATAAAATTTAAAAAATTTCTATAATTTAACACATTCGCTTACAAATTTTTCAATAATAATAAAATTTGATCATAGATTAAAACAATGTATCATTTGAAATACCTGAACCTGATGCTAATAGTCGTCCGTTGTCTAAATGCCTTCTCGACCGTTGCTGCACCATAAAACACTGTCCAAAACCGTTCCTCCCTACCAACTAGTTAGCTCCCTAGCTTCAGGATATCAACGGATATTCTGGCCCCCGTGCCCAAAACCCCCAGCAACCTCGGTGCACTGATACAATCTCACTCCTAGATTTTCACTTCTCTCTGCAATACTCAGAGCTCCCAAAATCCATCCCCCAACTCCCGTAGAATGCCTCTCGTCCAACTCCTTCCCTTCCTTATTCCTCCTTCACCGACTTCCCCCCTTCATTTACTCCCTACCTAACTCATTTATTACCTCCTTATCCCTTCCCGTTAATGCCCCTTATCCCCTTTATTTAATATCTTATCCCTTGTAGTTAATATGTTATCCCGTATCGGGTATGTAAATTAATTTAATAATATAATTTATTATCCTTGTTTTTTATTTATTTACCTTACTAATCAATGAATTAATTAATACTTCAATTAATCATAAAAATCATGAATAACTAATTAATAATAATTAATTAGTAAATGTTATTCTAAGAAATAATTAAGGTTTAGCTAATCTTTCAGGACAATTATATTATTAAATTAATTATAATTAATTATCATATACACCTATTTAAGCAGGGTCGTTACATACACCCACCCTTCAGGAAACTTCGTCCCGAAGTTAAGGTATCTTATGGTACAAAGAACAAGAAACATGGTTCACACATTCATAACAAGTAACCGACATTATTAGTAAGTAAGTCAAGAAAAATCATACATACTAGTGTATATGTACAAGAATTGCATGTGTAGCTAGTACATACAATTCTTGTGCATGTACTAATAATCAAACTGTCATCCTTTAGTATTTTATGTACGCATCCAATCCAGTCAGCAAGACTAGTCTTTTATAAA
>ML787277.1:394226-411905 GCA_009831015.1 Picea engelmannii | reverse complement strand
AGTATACATTTTAATAAAACACTAATTCACCTAACGAATAAAGAAAGATCTAGTCGTAAACTCCAACCACTAAATGTAAATAGTGAAATTGGCAATGTCCTTGAGTCATTGAGAAACTTAATAAGAGATTTGAGAAACAAGAGAGGGTATTTTACTCGCTACATCATTAGAGACTATTGTATCCTACATTGCTAATGATAAAGGTAAGAAACTCATATTTTGGATTATAGGAATAAGATATTTGAATATTATAGGATGGTTTTAGATAGAACCAATGGGAGTTTAGAGAGATTTATACATTTTTTTAAAACAAGAGATTATGAATTTGTTTATTGTATTTTAAAGTTAGTTTGCATGTTCCTTTGATATAGAAACATATTTGCATGGATTGATGCACATAATGATTTATTATAGATTGCTTGATGAATATGTGGATTATGATTTTCTAGAAACTTTCGTATAATAATAAGTACATTTTATTCTATTTCTTTATAAAATTATGCACTCAACTTGCCTTAGGTTATCATGTCAACTATTTTGACATTGGTGAATTCAAGGAAGTGAGTTGTGGGTTTGTGCAAGATTGAGAAAATGTCAGGCATGACCCATTGAGAAGGCTTCACCCTCCTAGGTAGATTCCTAATCCCCCTATTGAATATCCCACCAATTTAGATAACATTTGTGAAGCCTAAAAGTTGATTTCCACCTTCATCCATAATTTACTACAACATAGCATGTTCATTTTTTTATCTTGTCATAGGGGGTGTTTAGCGAATAATGGGGAAAGGATTGGTCCTTCAGGGAATGTAACCAGTTCTAGGTAGGAGAGGTCACATGGATAGATTATTATTCATTCCAATGATAATTCATGTCAACCTCATTGATGCTTGGGTTATGGGTGTATAGAGTCCATAAAACCAAACAATTTTATGGAGGAGGTTGGTACAAAATCATATGTTTGTACTTCATTGATTATATATATATATATATATATATATCGGAACAAAAATGGCCCATTTCATATATAGTTTATTTGATTATTTTTTTTCCATACCTAATTATTTCCTTTGTGTAGTAGCTACAATTCAATAATACTCTTGCATCACCTCTAGATATATCATTGATAGTTTAAAACATTGATGCAATAGTTGGAGGGAGTTGTTTGTTTAGTGTAGATAACACATAGGTATTGTGCAACTTTGTAAAATGATATTATCTATATTTCCAGTAAGATCAACCATGATTCCAATATGTTTGCATTCTTACAACCTACATGTTACCCTATAAATTTCTTAATACATAGTTACATTTTTATGCAGTTACTATCTCTAGTCTAGATGATCTAATATAATTTTCCTTTTTAGCAACATGTGCTAACTTATAGAAAGTTTCATATCAGTGATTGCGGTGGTCATGTTTAAAAAATAATAATAAGTAGTTTCACATTGTGGTCATGTTTAAAAAATAATAATAAGTAGTTCCACATTGTAAACATATTATTTGTATATATGTATTCAATATAAAATAGCTTTGCAATGGATCTACATTGTAGATATCATAAAAAAGATACCTAGGATGCCACCTAATAAACCCTAATGCAATGGAGGTGATTTACTAATTGGTTCTTCTAAAGAGATAAAATAATCATTGTAGGTGACCATATATGATTCAAGTGGGTAAATTTCACTAATGGGCTAATTTTCAATGGTTTTTCCTTAAAAGAGATTTTCCAAAATTTTCATTTTTTCTAAAAAAAAAATTGGCCCAAATTCCATAGAATAAAAATGATTTTATCTTAAAAATCACCAAAATTTTATAAAAACTATACAAAATCCTTAGAAATTTGAATATTTTTACAAAACTATCGCCACACATTTTAAATTTTGCATATTAAAAACTAGCAAGATTATCCCATATTTGTACATCTTAATATAAATTTATAACCTTAAAATTATCCATGTAAATAACTCTTATGTTATATTTCATTGTAGCTAACATCCATGTAAGTTATTCTAATTAAATAACACAAAACATTTAAATGTCAAGCATGCCAACATATCTAAAAATATGTTTCCTTCAAAAAATTATATTGTTGACATAAACAATACTAAGATAAAAGAATTCATTTTTTTCATGAAAAATGGGCATGGAGATTACCTCTTTAGAAGGAAATTATTTAGAAAAAGATAAACACACAAAGAATTGACCCACCCCTTGACAAACATGGTAAGAGGTATAACCAAAAAAAATTACTCTAGAATTTTGAAATGCTCATAATGGGGAATTCACCTAATAGAGTGAGTCTCATATCTACATGCAAACTCCCAATAATTACGGACCATGATAAAATTGATTAGTCTAAAACTTGAATTCAACAAACTACTTAATACATCAACCCAAATCCACTACATAAACGTAGACCTCCACAACATGTTTAGGTGACCACAAAGAGTTTGGTTTGTATAGGTTCACTTTTATCTATTAATATGGTTACAATCAAAGAAATCCTTAGAGTTTTTCCATTATGATTTTTTCACTAGGTCAAGGAGCCCAAATATCAAACTTGAGGGAAAGTCATTAGGAATCATAGTATACAACTTGTCAACAATAAACTTGTTGGGGTTCGGAAATAAAATATGGCTTGTAACTCTACCCAAGGAAGTGATTACTTGGATTTTTGTTAAAGGAGTTGTTGGCCAAGGCAAGGCCTTTCTTATTGAACCAAGGTTTTACTATTTTATGTTAGGAAAGGTCTCCACCATATGCAATGATCTAAAAGAAACCTTCTTCAAGAGGAGAAAGAAGGCTTAATGACCTCAAGGATTCAAAATATTTTGGAAAATGAGGAACCATTTTTTCTTAACCATAGGAGTAGTGATAAGATATGGTATATTAAGGGATTTCTAATCATTTTTTCCCTAAGAAGCTCTCAAAGAGACATGGAATTAACATTTTTCCGAAATTCTTTTTCATCCATTTAATGGATCACTTATTTGGAAAACCGTCCTTTTACATATGTGTGGGCATTTAGGATGAGCAAACACCTCCACCTCCAATTATTTGAATAGAACAAAATTTATGACTTATACTATGAAGACATTTATCCTCAACCATATTGGGCCACAAGAAGTTTCTTAGGCCCTTCTCCAATAGTCTCGAAGGGGTACCCAAGATGAAGATTAATAAATGCCATCAACCACTTTTTTGCATGCTTAGAATTTTGTTGCTAAGGCCAAAGTATTAGTGAACCATTTTCCCATTTTCTTCTTGAGTTTTGGACCATCACGTTTAATAGTTCATTGGATAAAGCTTGAGATGTTAAGGATATCACTCAAATATTAATAATAATTTAAATAGGATAAATTCATTTCAATTCGAGGATCTCTCATGGATATTGGATTTGTATGTATTTAATGATTATTTTTTTTTGTCCATTTCATTTTGAAGAAAAACAAAATGTATCTAGACATATCTCCAACTATTCTAAGTCTTAAAAATCCATATTTTTGGGTCAAAAACAACAAAATCAAATGTTATTTCAAAATGTGGTGATATTAGTAGAAACTTTTTTTTTTCATGGTTAAAATTACCACCATTTGCAACCATGACCTTAACAACGTGATAATCTTGTTGAAATAAACCTTAAAATGAACCCTCGAACCAAAAAGTGGTGGTAACAACAAAACCGTTTTTATTTTCAACGCTAAAACTACAACTTATTTTAAACCTCGAAACTTGAAAAACGATAATGTTGCATCCAAAGCCTTAAAATCAACCCCTAAATCTAAAAATAATACTCATAATAGCACCCCACATTTCCTTAAAAATAAAATTGCAATCTTTTTTTAAATTGTGACTTTGCCAACTAATACTCTCCAAATCTTGAAACCAACCACCTAAAAAAAACTATAATTAACAATATACTTTTGAAAAAATACAAAATTCTAAGAATTGAAAAACAATGGCCTAAAAACCTATTATTATAAAAATAAAAACTATCAGATAATAAATAAATAAAATTATAAAGATTAAAAAATAAATAAAATTACAAAGATTAAAAAAAAAAAATTCCCCACCCACTAACCCACCACCATATTAAAAAAAAAATTCAAAAGGAAAAAAAAAATTAAATTAAATATATTTAAGTGATGAGTTGGGGGAATCATCATTTTTTTTCTTTACTTCATTTTAATTTTTAAGGAACAATCGGATGTATCATATTTCCTAAATAATAATAATAACAATTTTTATTTTGAAGTTTTTTTAATTTTTTTCAAAAAAAAAAAAATTCTTTGAATTATTTAAAAATAAAATTATGTTCGTTTATTAATTTTTTTTTTTTTTTTTTAATACTAGGATTTTAAGTCTTGGTTTTCAAAATGTTACAATTCCATGTTTGCAAAAAAAATAAAAAAAATGTTTTTGATAGTACATATTTTCGACTTAGGAGTTGGTCTTAAGTTTTGGTTCCAATGGTTGTACTAGTCAAGGTCACAATTTCAAAATACTTACAATTTTGTCACTAAAGAAAGGTCGGTGCTACTAAGAACAACATTTTTCTATTTTAGGTGTTAATTTTAAGTTGTAGTTTTATCCTCGAAAATAAAAGTGGTGCTCTTGTTAGCACCACTTTCCAATTTTGGAGGTTCATTTTAAGATTCTCATTGCAATGGTACTAGTTTTCAAGTCCAAAGGTTTCAAATAAGATGTAGTTTTAATATCGAAAATAAAAAATGATGCTTTTGTTAGCACCAATTTTGGATTCGGGGGTTCATTTTAAATTTTTTTTTGACAACATTACAACTACTATTAAGACCATTACTACAAACGGTGGTAAATTTAACATTGAAAAGAAAAGGGTATTACTAATACCGCCACTTTTTGAAAATGGGGTAAAATTATCCACTAAATGTGATCTCTTAAAATTAATAGCTATGAAGGATTTTTGTGAAATTGGTAACTATATTAGTATCTAGTACTTAAACTTCAGTGGTACAAATGATTTCTCTATAAACTTCAATTTTCATTCTTTTCTATGTATGTATTATTATATTTTCTTTCATTTATTAAATACAAATAGTTCTAGACATGCCACCTCATCTATAGGTAAAGACACATGGGAATCTCCCCAACACACAACACATGTATAATTATCAAATGTGCTAGAAGTGAAAACTATGTCTAACCTTTTTTTCTTTCCTTTAACCTTTTTTCCTTTCCTTTATCACTTTCTTCTATGTATGTATCCTTTGTTGAGGTGTTCTCTTCTTGTACATCATGTTTTTTGTTCGTAAATTAATGTTTATTGATTTCATTTTTGTTTGATATCTAGACTTTTATAGCGTGTTTTCTTTATCTATTTTTATTTTTTAATTAACTTTATCCATCTCCTCAATCTCGAGTATGATTCTTTCTTCTTCTAACTTTATCATTTCTTCATTTTTTTCAACTTCTTATACTTTGCCTCTATTTTTTTTTTTTTTTAAGTAAGAAGTATTATATATTAAAAGCCTTCCAGAGCCAAAGTGGAGTTTCAAAATACAAAAATAACCACACTGTAATTACTGGACTGCCCCAACAGAGGGGAAACCAGTCCAACAAGCATAGGAGTCAAACATAAGTAGTGTGATAAACTAAGAAAAAAAGTCTTAGACAACCTAGTCATCAGTTAAAACTAAAAGAAGCTAACAAGACCTCAAATAACACTATAGGCCTAGACATATAGCAAATAACCTAGCCAGGTGGCATGGAGGTCCTTGGTCCAAGGTTCCTCCTCGACATACGTCACTTGGTCTGCCCATTGCACTTTGACTTTCACATTGCTCGCGGTTCTATCAGCACCTGTCGTAGTATCCTGCAACGGTCGCCTTACCGAGTCCACCTCCACGACCATGGTCTCGTGCCCGGCCTGTTCCAGCCCATTCTCTGTTGAGCGCTACACCTTGACGTTTCCTCCACCGATAACTCCACAGGGTTCCTCCACTGAAGTCGCTCCTACCGGGTCCGAGTGGAAAGCCTCGTGCAGGGAGGAGAGAAGCTGAAGAAGGACCACAACCTTTTCATTTGTGTCTTTCATGCGAAATTGAAGGTCCTCCACCCCCTGGCGGAGTTCAAAGACCAATCCGTAAAGGATGACCAGGATTTCTCTAAGCTACGCACCGTTGAAGGAGTCAGAGGACTGGTACTCAGTGTTCCCAGGCTCGCCTCCTGAGTTCCTTAGAGAGTTAAAGACTGGTATAGGGTTCGACTCAACCACCGGAGTGGCAAGAAGAAGACGCGAGGAGGAGCTCGGCGTCCGGGGGATGATTGCTAGACAATTAAACTGCGAAACTGGTGGAGCGGGAGAGGGAGAAATGATAGGCTCGGGTTGGAGGGGAGGGGAGGAGCAGATGGAAGGTGAGTAGGGAGGTGAGACCGAAGGCCGGCGAGGTTTCCATGGAGAGCCCCTCCTCGACCTCCCCCTTGGGCGCGGCATATGGTGGTTCTTGTAGCTGGCCAAAGAAACTAGTTGCACCAGGCAGAGGTAGAATGCCTGGAGACGAGGAGGGGCTGCAGAGAGCAAGAAAGTTCGAACAGGATCAGGCCATGGCAGCGAAGGGATGAGCCCTTCAGAACGCGAGCAGAGACGAGGGACACACACCAGTAGTCAATCCATGCGAAGACGCGCATAAGGAGAGGGAGCCTGCATAAATGCATTTTCACATCGTAGTAAGAGCTATTTAATGCCGGAGGAGGGTGGCGGGCAGTGGCACGAGCCCGTCACATGGCTCCATGCCCGGTGGATGGTGCCCATCTCATTAGCACCCCATCTGGGGGTACTTTGCCTCTATTTTTAACTTTGGTTTCTAATCTAATTTATTTTAAACTTCTTTTCATTATGAATTTTAATTCTTTCCTTTTCCTCTTTTTCTTTCCATATTAAATTTCTATTTCTCATAGTGTAAACATAATTGGTCCTTTTTCTTCATTCTCATTTGCATTTCTTCCCAAGACTTTGCTCTCCTAAGAACTTCTTTTGCACGTCATCCATAATAATGACATAGACATGGTATGAGTTATTTCTTTGCATGCATTGGCACTAAATATTTTAGATTAGGTCTCTTAAACCTCTTCTCACAAAATTAAAATTATGCAAGAGTAACATCTTTTAATCTAACAGACGAAATTTTTTTCAAACCATAAGCACCTATGTATAACATCTTTTAATCTAACAAATCTAACAGAGGAAAAAAATTCAAACCATAAACACCTATGTATAGAGAATATGGTATGAAAACATTATATTTATCTTCCATCAAATGTGCATTAAATCTATAAGAAGTAGTTTTCTAGTGAGCTATCTCCATCAATATGAATGTGTTTCGTACAATTTTTTTAATAGGTGAGGGGCAACAATTTTTTTGTAAATATATGCGTCTAAAATCTTTTTCAACACACCATTCTACAATCAACTGGATTTCTTCCATTAATATTCTTGGTTTAATGCACAAAAAAATAATTCAAATTGTTATACAAAGAAATTGTCAAATATCTTTTTGTATTTCTTTATATATTTATTTATATACATATTCTCTCACAAATCTTAATAATAAACATGTAATATTACATTGGAAATGCTCCAATCCTACTCCATCCCTTGAAGTGTACATGAACACACTATATCAATGAGATATGATACAATGAAAAACCATATAGGAGACTCTTAATTATAATACTTCACCATAGCAATTTCTTTATATAAGCTATGGGAAATAATTTCTACCCATTTAAATATATTCCCTATAGGAGACTCTTAACTATAATACTTCACCATAGCAATTTCTTTATATAAGCTATGGGAAATAATTTCTACCCGTTTAAATATATTCCCTTTCTCTTTCTCAATCATAGTATGACACAAGGGAGCCCATGTTTCTTCAAAGTTCTGGAAATCTTTATGTACATAAATTTTAAAGAGAAAGGAAATTATATATACATATGGGATTCTCAAATAGTTGGATAGAGTAAATACAATTTTTATGAGATTGGTATTTTTTCTTTTAATCTATTATTTTCTCAAGATTTTATGATTATCTTATGTTATAAAAAAATATTTTAAGAGAAAGAAAATTATATATACATATGGGATTCTCAAATAGTTGGATAAAGTAAATACAATTTTTATGAGATTGGTATTTTTTTCTTTTAATTTATTATTTTCTCAAGATTTTATGATTCTCTTATGTTATAAAAAAAATTTGGGGGAAGATGTCATTTTCTTGAGATTGATATTTTTTTTTGTTCATCCACAATTTTTTCAATATTTTATGATTACCTTATATTTTGACAAAATCCTTTTTCCAAAGTCTAGTCATATGAATTTCAGGTATTCAGGTTCAAGTTCTTAGTGTTCATAATAGCTTTAAAGCTCCTTTGGTGGAAAGGACGTGATGCATATCACTTAATCATTGACTAAAACTTTGTTTTCTAAATTAACATGATTAGTTATCCATTTTATTATTTTTGAACACAAAAGAATGATTATTTTGGTAGTCTTTTAATGCAACTTAAACCTTCTTGTTTGATAATATTATAATATGATCAACTCCTTTTGAAAATGTCTACTAAATCTTGAACTTGTGAATAATTTTCATTTAAATATCTAAAATATCTCCTAGGAATTAGGAAATTCTATTAATATTTATTATTGTGGTAGATATCCTTTACAAACTATATTTGTATAGAGATTTAACATATTTCTTTTGAATTTTTTATACTTGTTTGTGATACCTCCATTTAAAACTTCCTCTGATTTTCCCTTTTGAATGGATTTTTAATATGAATATGAATTAATAAAATAACATATCCCTAGTTCATTAGTTCATGGAAACATATTGAATTATTTCAAGGAATGACTATTATTCCTCCATTAAAATCTTCCTCTTACACTTTGGGCTGTTCCCTTTTAGTGAATTTTTAATATGAATATGAATTAATAAAATAACATATCCCATTTAGATTACTATAAATCTCAAATCTCATGGAAATATATTGAATTATTTTAAGGGATGATTATTATTCCTTGCAGTTAACTACGGGTTGTTATTTAAAAAGGTATAATAAAAAAAAATCATAAAAGAAGAAATGGTCTCAATACTTTCATAAAACCTATGTTATTAATTCAACAAATTGTAAAGAGAGTTTGAAACGAAGAGCTAGCTATAAAATCTCCTGATCATTCTAACTATTGTTATTACCACATCCTATGAGAATTACAATGAAAACTAAATAATTACAATGAAAACTAATGTTTAAATTCCTTTAAATATTTTGTTCCAACCACTGAAAGGAAATAATATAAGAACATGATTAGAATGTTATTCTAATTCCTATTGTTGATCGTGAGTAACGAGTATCCATGGATAAAATTCATAATAAAATCATAATTGAAAGCCTCTATGAGGTTAATTGAATGCATACCTGGATATTAGTTCGCAACTGTAAAGGAATAAGGATAGAACACAGTTTTAGAGACGTCGTAAAACTTCTTATGATACAAAATTTGTAATCGCAATGCTTTTATAGGTCTGTTGAGTTAATTTGGAAAATAATGAAAATGTTCGGCTTAACATCAATTATGATGTCTTAAAATGAATTTTGAAATATGTCATTTAAGGGACAATCATGAAATCGTAATAATTTCATGTTTAATCTAATGGTTTCACCAAGCATGTCGTAGGTCTGAGAATTATGAATTTGACATCGTACGAGTCATGTCTCAGACTAGATACACACTGTGTTTGAAGAAGCATCCGAAACAATATCGGATCATTCTTAAATATGATGTGTGGCATTGTGTTTAAGCTTTCTTGGGCACTAATAAAAATACCCATATTTTCCTTAACTTACTTCATTGTCCCTGAGGGAGAATGGTGATGGAGAAGTATTGCGGCCTTCTCCTGTTCATCAACTCGAGCCTCACTCTTCAGGCCAGCAGCTTTGCCAAGCATCTTCTGATTGTCAGCTGAACAGATCTCTTCAGGTATCAGTAACTTCATACGAGATAGATTTAAAACTTGTAGCCATTTTAAAGGTCCGGAGTGTTGGATTAATGTTTACAATAAAATTGGTTTGGATTTGGTTTGAATCTGTAGAAGATTTATAAGAAGTTGTTGAGAGATTCTCTAAAAACTATCTCTATATCTATATTTAGAGATAGTTGCATCTTATTCCAACTATAAACTTCTAATATTGTGTATAATCATGTGTGTATTTATTATGCAATGGTTGCTCCTATATTCTCTATTTTGATATCAGAACTAGAGTAATGCTGTCTTGATTTCCTCACGGGAAGGCTAAATATCATTGAGAACACTGATAGAGTCGTAAAATGCGTGAGAGAAAGGAAGCTGTGCATAAGAGACTGCTTCCCAGATATTCATTGACTGATTGATAAGATTAATGAGCAAGAGAAATGCCCTGCTACCACTGTGTTAAACCTACATCTCAGTGTGAATTGCAGACTTGTGAAATTCGTGGATTTCTCCTCAGGATCCGATCTACTCTTTCAGCGATCCGTTGCTTGAGTGTATTTAGAATATTGAACAGGAAGATGAATTTTTTAAATAACCAAAGTTGCTTTGCATCCATCTGTGCGTACATGGGAGGCAGCTTGATAAGGGCCGTCCAGAATTTTGTTTGTGCCACGCGGTGGAACGTTTCTTCTGAACCGTTGATCTGAGATACTGCACGAAAGATCCCAGACTTTTGGTTGAATGGCAAAAAAAAGGAAGAAAATGATACAATTGCATTTGATTGATTTGGAAAAACTATATAAAGAAATTTGGGAGCAATTAAGTAAATTATTTGGGAAAAAGGAAATAAATGCAAAGTTTTTTTTTAAACTGCAACATTTTAGTCTCAAAATACATGATGAGACCTGTCTCTGTACTCATATAAACCAGTGAATGTCTTTCTTTAAGCAATTATCTGACACATGTACCTAGGTAGATCCAGAAAACGATAAAGAAATTCTATTGAATAGCCTATCTTCTAAATATAACAATGTTGTATTCACATTAAGTCAATTACCCTCACAATGTTTGGAAGGAATGGTAGCATCATTGTTATCTGAAGAAATTCTGAAGACTCAGAGGGTGGTTAGCATGAAATTGCACTATTTTCAAAAGGTAAGATGAGAAGAATCAAGGGTTCAAGAGAATATTTCTATTGTCACAAGATTGAACATATAGCTTGGAATTGTAGAACTCGTGCTAGGGATCTTTTGAATGGAAAAGAAACTGCAAACATTGCCAACTTGGATGACTTATCAATGAAAAACCACCACTGTCATCTCTCAAACTGTTCTAAAAAATAGAAAGGGGTGGTGTGCTTAAAGTTTTTTATGTATGTGTTTTAATGTTTAAAGTTTTTTATATATGTTAATATAAAATAATTGTTGTTACTTGATATAAATTCCCAGCCCAGGTTTCAAGAACAACGATTCTTATGAGTGAGGACATTCCGTACCTAGACTTCCTTTCTAGAAACCGATTGATAGTCGAAAGCAAAATATCTGACAGATGGATGTATGCTCATAGGATGTTTCATTACTTGACAACTTTTCTCATGAAAGCCCAGGTGAACCGAGTTTTTCAATATTGTCTATTGTACAAGTTCATGTTTCATTACTTGACAACTTTTCTCATGAAAGCCCAGGTGAACCGAGATTTTCAATATTGTCTATTGTACAAGATCATGAATGATGGTCTGAAGCATTTATACTTTAAATGAGTTGAATGGTAAGCTCTAAGAAGAGGATGAGAAAGAGAGCAATATAGAGGCATCAAAGTAGATGTAGGCGTTGATGAAGACCATGTCAGACAAAGTTAAAATGTTGTAACTACTTTTACTTTGTAATTGTGATTTTTATTATTGTAATGTAAGCATTATGGGAGAGTGTTGAAATAATACTTACAATAGAATTGGTTTGGATTTGATTTGAATATGTCAAAAATTTGTATTGTTGAAAGATTCTCTCAACATCTAATTCCAATTATATATACTTTTAATATTGTGTGTAATGATAGTAATAAAAATTATTATTATGTGTATTTCTTATACAATGGTTGCTCCTATATTATCTATTTAGGAGTTCTCTAAAACCATCGATTTTTAAATAAACAGTATAATAGGGCCTCTTAAGAATTTAATCTAAATATGCTGCTTGGTTTTCGTGTTTCCAAATATGTTGCTTGGTGATAGATTAGATGCAACCCAAATGTAATTTTATTAAGTTTACCGACATGGTTTTTAAGGATGAGTTCAAAGTTAGTTTCATAGTTTGCTACAATATTCCTTTTGAGGAACAAGTTAAAAGTTAGTTCGAGTATACTTTGTACGAATTATTCAAAAGTTGTTTTTAGTTGAGTTTTGGAGTTACCTAGGGGTCTACTAGATATAACTTTCAAGTTCCTTTCTTTTTCTTCGGGAAAGATCTAATAAATCTGGGATTTGGAGTAATAAACTTTAAAACTCAATCTTTCTTGAGAGGAATTTTAATGTAAAAAAATGTCGAAGTAAAAATTTCAAGCTTTCGAGGCCATTCTCTCATGAAATTAGGAAAGTATAAGTTTTAAATATATTTATAGCAATTAAAATCCAAAAAATTATTTTTAAAGAAATAAATTCAAGAAATAAGGGTAAAGTAAGTGTCATAGGAAAGTATAAGTTTTAAATATATTTATAGTAATTGATTAAAATCCAAAAATTTATTTTCAGTAAAGAAATAAATTCAAGAAATAAGGGTAAAGTAAGTGTCATATTAGATAAAAAGGGGTTTCTAGTTAATGATAATATTGGAACTTAGCGAGAATTTAAAATGTATAAAGAAAACATTATTTTTAGATATTTTTAAACATATTCTATAAGAATAATATTAGAATCTGGTGAGAATTCAAGATGTATAAAGAAAACATTATTTTTAAATATTTTTAAACATAATCAATAAAAATAAGAATTTTAGAAAACATTCTTTTTAAATATCTTCTAAACATAATCAATAAGAAATTTAGGCAAATTTTGAAATATGCATCTACTATTTCACCTTTACTTAACACTAGGTCCAAGTTAACACTATCAATATCAACTTTGATCTATTTCAGCTTTACTTAACACTGGGTCCAAGTTAACACTATCAATATCAACTTTGATTTATTTCAACTTTACTTAACACTAAGTCCAAGTTAACACTATCAATATCAACTTTGATATTATAGTACTTATTGTAGTATTCAATGCAATACTTCAAGTGTTTCCAAATGGTAAAAAAAACTTCGATGTCTTTGTAATAATCCAAAAGTAATAACCCAATATAAAATCAACCTTTATTGGGTTATAGCATATTACTAGGAATATGTAAATGTATCTTCTAGTTCATTATTTTTATTCTTTAAAACCTTCACTGGGATCAATTGATAGTTAGATTTTAGAATATTTTGATAATTATGCTTATTTTTTATTAATTGTAAATATTTTGTCTAAATGTCAAAGCTTGTGTTAGTGATTCTAGCTATCATTTTTTATATAAAAGATATCCATGTTATATAAGGTGTATTTTTTCATTTTCTTTAGAGATTGGATGTAAGAAACACTTTAAAAAGAAAAAGAAAAAATACCAAAACTTGTGGCATTGTAAATCTAAAGAACCCATTTAGATCATATGTTCCTAACTTCTATATGCACCAATTTAGTTATCATTGTTCTCTAGGCATATCTTTATTTGTTATCTATTTAAAATTACACTTTATAAACAGAATTATAAACATAGTGTAACTAGGTCACAACAAGCGAGGATCATATGGAATATGATATTTAACTCTATTGTTAAAACAAATTGGAGAAGTTTATCTATACTTTCCTTTCTATAAAAATTTTGCACTTTCATGACCTTTGACCTTTGCACAAGTTTTCTTTAATCTTGATATAATAGTTTTAACTAAAAGAATAATTGAGATTTTTTTCTTAAAAAACATTTTTTTTTTTATGTCATCCCTTCATATTTTTCTATCAACATATATGATTTTTAAAATACTTTTTTAATGATGAGTTCCATATGACCTTATTAGTAATCAACAAATAATAGTTGAGGATCTTTTGAAGTTACTAAAGAATGATAGTTTTGTTTCAAATATAAATTTGGAGTCCCTTCCAAACATAGTTTTATGGACCTTCCATATACAATTATGTACATCCATGTATAGAATTAACATCAAATGGTTTTTAGCAATTTGTACTTTAGTGAATTGGCGTATATGAAGTTCTAAGATCCTTCTCAAAATAAAATTGGATATACATCATTACTAAAACTTGTCTATTATGATTTATTTCTATACAACTATTTCTAATAAAATTGTTAATAAAAATGAATAGATGATAAAAATAAAATTTATAATATGAACTATGGTACACAGATCTATTAACATTTTGAAGGATTGAGAGTGGATTTGAATAATACATATATAAATTCAAGTGTTCTATCCATAATTTCAATAATTCATATAATAAATAATATAGAAAGTTAAGCTCTTACATAAAAAAATAAATTCACAATTCTCATTAAAAAAACTCAAAACTAAATTTTTCTAGTTTAATTTATGCATGTGAGAATTATGCATATAATAAATAGCATAGAGGGATAAGCTCTTTCATTTAAAAAAAAAAAAATTGAAGTTGAGAATTCTCATAAGAATGCAATTTTCTAATTTATATATGTTAATCACTATTTAGAAAAAAGATTAAATATTTTAGTTAGGATACATAGTAGGTAGAAATTTTTTAAGAAAAAAAAAAATAATCACTATTTAGAAAAAAGATTAAATATTTTAGTTAGGATACATAGTAGGTAGAAATTTTTTAAGAAAAAAAAAAATATCTGCTTTAGGGCCTCGTTATTTTAGTTATGCATAATATCGTGCATGGTATTTTTTTTTATTTTGTTAACCTCTATACATAATCAATATATATTCTACCATATGCAACGTATTCCATATTTACCATCATTAATCTATGGGTTTAATAATCATGTGTCCATAATCTCATAGATATACATATTACTAGTAAGAGGAGGAAAAGTATGACTTGTGGAAAGTGAAATTAGTCATCTAAATATTAATAATAACATGAAATGTTGTAGTTACTAGGTTTTAGAGTTTTTCAACTCATTTAAAAACTTTGAGAATAAGGTTGTTACATTGGGTTATATTGTAAACTTAAAAAAAGTAATTTTTACAATAATGATGGAAATATGGAAAAAGTAGTAAAAGCTAACAAGTAATTTGAAGCTTTTAGTAAAACTATCAATCCAAATAGGTATTTATCAATATTCTAAAAACACAATTTTGTTACAATGATTACAAATTTATTATGTTTCAAACTTAGACTTACTAATTATATTTCACAACAATGATATAGTTTGGGAAAATGAGTAGATGACTTGCTAATTATATTGCACAACAATGATATAGTTTGGGGAAATGGGTAGATGACTTGTAGTGGAATACATATTTTTTTTTCCTTGGACAAAACTCATAATTTTGTTAACATTAAGATAATATTACATTTTTAATATAAATTTAATAATTTTTGTCTTGTTAGAAAAAGAGAGAAAAATCATAACTTCCCTTATAATATTTATTTTATAGTAAAGAATATTACAAATTTTAACTCCAACAATGACTTCAAAAACCCTTTCTCTAAACAATTCTTATATATTTCTGAACATAGATTTCTTCAAACGTGTGCAATTTTACAGATACTCAAAATAATCAACACTATATATACTCTATTTAGAATAAGCTTTGAAAAAAAATGGGATGAAAATTTTTAAAGTGTTAGTTCATTATTGAGTTCTTGAATATTTGATTTGTCCATTCTCCATCTATATACTAATATTTGAAAGTCTATGCACTTCTCCATTTATTTTCCTATACTTTTAATGAAAAATGGTTGTGTAAAAGTTTGTTTTGAACATTTGAATTTGATCAAATATTAATCCTCTAGAATACATGATTTTTCAACATCATGTGTTACTAAATTTTATTAAATTTGCAAGATAATTGGATTTTTTAATTTATGAAGTTTGATTAATCAATAAATGAGAAATCAACTATATAAAACTATCAAAAATATAAATCTAAAGTACCCATATGCTTAAAACTAATTACAACACAAACATAATTCAAAAACATAAAGTATTACTAAAAAAGAAAAAACTATCAACATTTGATATGAACACGATTTTAGTAAAATATGGAGGGAATAAGAAATAAAAACTAATACAAACTATTTGAAAAGGATTAACTAAAAACCACACAATTTTTTTTTTTTTTTTAGAGAAATGAATAATAAATAAGAATTAATACAAAATATGTGGAAAAAACATTTTTTTGGCTAAGAAATAAGTTATGTAAAAAGACATTTTTTTGGTTAAGAAATAAGTGGAAAATTTCAAAACTAACTAAAATTATATATAGATCACAACTAAGATCATGAGAAAATTTCCTTAATATATGGGTGGATAAGTATTACTTTGTAACACATTTATTAGATTAATAATGTAAGAGGATCAACAATTGTTTTTACATGATGATGTTCTCTCTTTATTTACAAATGGAAATCGTTAATATGTAAAAAATTGTATTTATAAAATGAAGAAATATATTAAAATATAAAAACAATTCATTCTTTTTTTATTGTAAATAAAATAGGAATTTTTTAGAGGTTTTATTCTTCTTCAAATTCAAATTCAAAGTGTCTTTTAACTCTAAAAAAATAAAATATGTATAGTTCTATTCACAATGATTTGTAATTTGTATTATCTTTAAAAAAATATCAATAAAAAAATCAATGGATAAGAGGAAAATCCATTTCATCATTATTATCTTTCACTATTAACACATAAATCCAATCAATGTTATTCGTTATCTTTTTAAATCATTGAAACTTAAAAAAACACAATATCACTATAACTGATCATTTTGAAAAACCAAGTTGAAAAAATAGAAAAAATAGGTATATATTCATGTCAAACATTTTAAATATAAAACAATTTCTCTATACTCAACATACATTTTAAATTTAGAAGATGTATTATTGTATTCCTTCCAAAGTAAAATAAGTTACATAATAATATGTTATTGGGATATATTTTCACATTTTTGGTAAGTGTATAGCGAAATGATCCATGCAGTATCCTTTTTTCACATTCATTGAATTTCAAGAATTAATTTTGAAAATATCTAATCAATTAATGTTATATTACAATTTGATAAAAAGATTTTATGAAATGTGGATAAATTAGTTTATTTATTCCATTTAACCATTTTTCTACTTGAAAGAAGTAACCATTTTTCAATCAATGATATCTAATTCTTTCAGATTACCAAATTAAAAAAAAATATTTCAAAAATTATAAATGTTCAAGTCCTTACAATTAAGTCTAATTTGAAGAAATTTCTTTTGTTTGACAATATAATTTTCCAAGGATGTCCTTGCATTCATCTACATGAAGTATAAAAACATTATCCACCTTTTTCACCATGTTGGTTTCTCTTAAACACTATATATATATATATATATATATATATATATATATATATATATATATATATATATATATATATATATATATATATATATATA
>ML787277.1:342962-384617 GCA_009831015.1 Picea engelmannii | reverse complement strand
ATCTTGTACTTGAACATTTAAGTGGGGTAAAAGGAGGTTGCCCCCTCGAAGAGGCTTATTATCTGAAATTATCTCTTTTTCAAGGCATTGAGTACTTTTTCTGAGGTTTTTCTATGCTATATTGATGTTTGGTTCTTAACAAGTCATCTATAGGGAAACCAGCTACACCCCTTGTAACCTCAGTTGAAGAGTGTGTTTCAACTATCATCTTCTGTTAATTTCCTCCTAAAATTGTAGGGTGGAAATTAAGGCTATAATAGTTGTTATTTGTGATCAAAACATAACAAAATTGATTTCTCATTACTATGCTCAAATGGGATTGCAATATTGGAGGAAGATCCACCATAACCATGTCCTCGTTAATCTCTTTTATAAGTGAAGTCTAGGTAATATTTAAAGGAAATAATCAAATAGGTTCCTTTATTCCATCATAGTGTATTGAAAGCATTAGATGTGGAACCTTATTTTTATTTGATGCAAAAAATTACTAACACTAGTTAGTATTGCAATAGTATCATATCTAGATTTTTGTAATCCACTATTACCATTCACTTCCTTCAAGTCATCATTCTTAAAGATATCCTTATAATGGTAAAAAGTGCTTCTTTTTATTGCATAATCTCAATTTGATGCATTTTAATAGAAACATATTATATGACAAACTTCATTGTAAGTAGATTTCTCTCTGTTTATTAATCCTTATCTAGCAATATTGAGAACTGATGCCAGAGAATTTAACTCAAATTCTCTTTTTGATTTTTCATTCATGAGACATGCATGCTTAATACCCTCCATTAACCCCATGAGTATTGTAGAAATGAAATCACTTTTACAACCATGTATAGTGTACATGGTTGTAATGAAAGAAATTTTATCAAGTTTTCAAAAACAATTTGTACTCGACTTACCTTTAGAAGATGCACTCATCCTTTGTTATTTCAATTAGTCGCATGGATTTGTTGTCACAATTTGTGAATAAACAAAACGTACATCACCAATAGGTGGATACTCTAAATGCATGTGAGATACTTATATCGCATCCCATAATTGACATCAACTTCCACTACACTTTCCTTTAGTATCAAATTTAAATGGGCATCATAAAGTCCAAATAAGTGCTTCACCAGTCCATTTTTGGGGTAAACCTTTTGATATGCAATATCTCTCAAATTCAATGAAGACATTCTTAGTCAAAACTTCGAATTCATTACCATCTAATAGTACAAAATTCAATAGCACTCCTTCCAAGATCATTTGAAATTTGATCCCATAACAATATTATTTGACTTTGGAGAACATTGATGGACTAGATTCACCAGTACTCCAAGGGCCATATCATTCTAATTCTGGTTCTTTTGTGTTGGTGAACCTTGAAATTGGTCGATACCTTCAACCCATACAATACAATGTTTTTGAAATACAATTTTTTTTATTAGCGATAATTGATATGAATTAGATCATTATATTATTTTTCATCTATCTAGATTCTTTTAGAGGAAAAAAATAGAGGAATCAATTTGTAGGGTCATTTTAATGGCATGACCCAATTTGGAAATTGGGGTTTGAAACCTTCGAGAGACATTTTGAGGCATGAAATGGCGTTTTGGGGGATCAAAATTTTCTCATCTTTAGCCTAGACCCCTTGACACTGATATACCCTCAGATACCTTTCTAATGGTGTAAAAATCACATCAATCGAAGATCATATGCAAAAGTTATTCCTCCCGCAAGTTGATGAACCATGTTGACCACCATGGTACGAAACAATACCATGTCATCCCCCATTAATCATGCATATGGGACTATCCATGTGTGGAATTTCAAGAGGATTCTAGAAGTTCAAAAAACTTATCACAAATGAGGGTTGAGGAAGTCAAAACTCTACCCCTAGATGGATATTGGGCTATGTTAAATATTGTTCCACTAGGAGGAGAAGGTATTCTATTCTTTTGCATTTTATCTTATTCCATAGCTGAGAAAAACATCCGAGAGTGGTATTTTGTGGGTATAACAGAGGAGGAGGAGGATTCTATAGCAGTCGTTCAAGCCACAGTTCCAAAATGTAACTCCATAGTGAGTTCACATTCCTTTGTATGTGTATTTTATAATTGAAATAACAAGAGTGGAGCATAGGGATCACCATCTAGATTGGTTTTCTACCATATTGGGTTTCCGGGGACAAAACATGTGTTCATTTGTGTGGATGGTGTGAATTTGTGCATTTTATTTCATTTTTATAGACCAATTGTTTCCCAAAGCCATAACCTAGAGATAATAAATTTGGGATCTAAGGAAATAAACTATATAAATCTAATATTTTAGAAAATTATAGGATCTTTTATGACTAACCACTGATTAATTATTCTATTGGAATATCCATGGTAGTTTTCAGATCATATTTTATCCGAGCATGTTTCTTTCGAGTATTTGTGGGAATTTGCATGGATCCAAGAATCAATTTAAGAATCAATTAGAAAAATACTAACCATGGACGATTATTCTATTCATAAAAATCCTTTATTTCCATCAAAGGATAGATTTGTGAGGGTGGAAGATAAATTGAGTGATATATATCACAATATGTCCCTCCTCATGGCTACTCTAGTAAAAAAACTTGGCTGACTTTGAGAGGCTAGACGCTTTAAATATGAGATCATGTCAGAAGGGGAATAAGGAGATAATTAAAACTTGAAAAGGATTCGAGGAAAGACCTCAGAAAGAGCATTTCATTTTGAGTTCCATCATCAATGCATTAAAATTGAATCATTGGTTGCAAAAACTAGAAATTTATTTCAATGTTACATATATATATGAGGAGAGAAAGATATCATTTTCTAGACTATAGTTAGAGGACCATGCTTTAACTTGGTGGGAAAGTCACACAAACGCACTCAAGATAGAGGGTGATCCACTAGTAACTAAATGGGAGGATTTTAAAAACCTCATTAATTCCCAATTCTAACTAGGTATGTTTCAAAAAAGAAGACACTTGGAATACCACCTTTAAGACAAGGCAAGATCTATTTGAATGGTTGGTCATGCAATTTGTCTTATTTAATGCACCAAATACATTTATGAGACAGATGAATGATGTAATACACCCATATTTAGATTCATTTGTTATAGTATATTTGGATGATATATTAGTTTATATCTCTACCTGGTAATAGAAAATATCACATATTACTTAGGTGTTAGAGATCCTGAAAAGCAAGAGATGATGGCCAACCTCAATAAATGTGATGTTTCTCAGTAGTCATTGGTTTATTTTTGTTGTGTGATTGATGGATGGAAAATAATGAAAGATCTCGCAAATATGGAGGCCATCATGAAATGGTAGATTCCCACAACTATCACTGAAGTTAAGAATTTTGTTTGGGTATTACAACACTTGCAAAAGTTCATAGTTTAATTTTTAGCACTAGTTGCATCACTCCATGCCATAACAATCAGTGGTAAGAGTTTTCAATGAGGGAATAATCAACAAAATGCTTTTGATGAGATGGAAAGAAAGATCAATCAAACATTATTTATCTCATTAGAAAACTTGAAAAATCCTTTCAAAATGGATACATATGCAAGTGGTTAAGCCATGGGAGTCGTTTTAGTGCAAAAAGGAATGCTTGTATGCTATCATTCTAAAATATTTCATGGGTTATTTCTCAAATAACCTACACACAAGTGGATGGGGTTATTCCCTAGTTCATTTTATCAAGAAGTGGAAGCACTATTTATGGGAAAGGAGACCGAATAAGCTACAACAAGCCATACATTACAAGTGGATGGGGTTTTAACAATAGTTTAATCTAGTTATGAAGTATAAGAAGGGTAGCAAAAACAACTTGGTAGACATGCTTTCAAGGCCACCCACATCCAAGATTACATATTTGGTAATACTTATGAACATGTATCCTTTTATGCATTGTAATATCCTCAAATTATTAGAAAATAAATTCAAAGTTGAAATTAGAAGTAAATTTCCATTTATGGGAATTCAGATTTGGAAATAAATTGTCATTATGGAAAATCCAAATTTATAATTTTGGATTATGTAATTATTATTTTATTATTGTTGGGTGAAGGTTTGACTTCCCAACTGTTCTCTTTTGATGGACACATGTATGAGACACTTTTTTTAATAAATTAAATGATGGAATACAAATGGAACAACCAGGTTAAAAATAGCTGACTATGACTCCATGAGTGGGGAACAGGTTTGAGCTAACTCGGAGCTGATTTTTACAAGTGGTAGAAGTAGAGTTTTTTCACTAACAACCCCTAAACATCATGGATTTGTAAAGCTATGAATTTCCCCAAGGAGGGAAAGAAATGGAAAGTCCAAGGCACAAGACAAATACAACATATGTTGGAGGCATGACGCTGATTAGTATGTTGGGATTACGAACTGTCTTGTTGTGATGAGAACAATTGGTGTGAGGGAAAGAATTTTCTGAACTATTGATGGTGATTATGGTTAAGGGGTGTGACTCAGTTTTCCCTTATGGTTATTGTGGCTAAGGGGTGTGACTCAGTTTTCCCTTATGGAGTCATGGTCAGTCTAGGGGTGATTAGAACAAGTGATCGTGGTTGTTTTGTTTCTATGGTTGGATGGAACATGGTTGTACCATTTGTTTCCCATCATTAGTATTTAGATATGTATCTCAACTATGTACCTGTATTGTTGATGTTGTACAGTTGATGCTATCTTTTGTATTTCTATACTTATAAATCAGAATCTGTTAAGTGGACTATATAGCCGTGTTAGATTCGTGGCTTGCCACTGTGTAAGAGTACCTGTAGTGACGTTTATCTGAAGTATTATAGTTTAGTATATGTGTGTGTGTGTGTGTGTGTGTGCCTATTGGCCATGATAACTTATTTCTTTGATTGTTGTTCATTTACTGTATAAAATCAAAATACCTTAGAATGAAAAGTATAAATAGTCTTTATTGAAATTTCTATTGTATAGGTGGAAATAATAAAAGTCCCAAATACATTCTTTCATCTATTATCAGAGAAAGATATCTTATACAGTAGATCGTAGAATGATTGAAAAAAATACGCTTATTACAGTCAATAGGACGATGAACAAAATATTACAACTTGGGTTTTCCATAGATCCAAGAACTCCATAACTAGTCTAAACAGAGTTTTAGAAAGTCTACATAAAACTTTATGTAATTGAAGTGAGTGCACGCATGGACCAGTGGAAGGAAAAATATGGAATTTGAATACCTTTTGTGGACAAGATTCTTCCTTCACCAAGTGCACTATCATTTTCCCAACCTGCAAAAGAGAAATACAATGGTATTAATAACCTTACTAACATCCAAAACCTTAAAATAATTAGATAAATAAAATGAGTCAAGGCGTAACTTATCTTCGATCCCGATTGAATATCAGAGTGTCTTCGTTTTCCCTTGCGAAGTAGTCGACCCATGACTCAGGAGGAGGAATGGGTTTGTAATACATATGATGGGTTCCCTCGCAAGAAAGAGGGACACATCATCCATTTACATCCATGCGAAATTTTCACTTACGAAAGTAAGAAAAACAAACAAACATTTAATCAAGTTTTGTGGCTTTGTTATTCCTAAATATGTCTTTAGTTTATAAAATAAAGATAACATTTATACAAATAAATTACAAACCATATATAATATAAGGATCTTATTAACACGTGATTTTGACAAAGAGGTAGTGACAATAAGCTAAAACGATACCAAATAACCAGTAAGTATTACTTCAAAGAAAATTACCAAACCCTGTACATAGGGCCAAAAGAACAGAAGGAATTCACTGTGGTGAAGCTAACCTTTAAAAAATAGAGCTACCATTGTCTCCGTAATACACATATGGAATTCTAATAATAGTGATATTTGTAGTAAATAAATAATTAAAGATGTAAAGGATGCAATTTGGGTACATAAAAATTACAATAAGAACCGAATTCATATGCTAAAGGTTATTAACACAAAATATGTTCAAACCCTGCGAGTATCTTGGTTCATGCATTCAACAGATGATTTTTCGAATGAATACAAGTATAGGGTACAAAATTTATTAAACAAGAAGACAGTTTTTTTTTTTGTACAAAGTTGTCCAATGCAAGAAATCCTTACAATATGCTGACAAAAATTTAACTATTGTAGATGGAGTAGCAAGTAAAGAATTATGTCGTATTAGTTTTAATATTAAAAAAATATATATTATATTAAGTACATATGAATGTCTATGTTTGAGAAAAACCTGGGAAAGGAATTGCAGAGATAATCAAAATCCCTTGATGGGACAGAGTCGTGATTCTTACTTAGACAGATTCTTTAACTAATAGACATAGTTCAAACATGAATATAACTATACAAAGAAATATTGCCTAGTCGGTAACAAATTTATTAAGTGTCGAAGGGTTTGGCCAAGTGTTGGAATGGAAAATTATAACACCATAACCATTTTGGTAATGACTCTCACTTAGGGTCTTCCTATACAAGTCTCAAAGATGATGGTGATTTCTTACATATAGAATGTATTTTCACCAGACAGAGAACACATTACACAAAGGAAACATTGCACATTGAATGCATGGCACTAGAGCGGTTACTCACATATGCTTGTGGAGAACCCTACCAGTGTGTTGTTACCCCATCCCTTACCAGAGCTGAGCACTACCAGAATAAACGATCGCATATAGTGAAGAGGTAAAAATGAAAATGAGTTCAAAGGGGTGACTATGAGGAGAGAAATGACACCTCAATCCCCTCATTATTGGGTAAGAGTGGTTGGTACGCCATCCCACACCTCTGCCATGTCAAGTCGACTGAAGTTGTGAGCCCACATTGGGTGGGCTCCTGTAAACTCAAGTCGTAGGGTATTGGGTAGGTCTATCACCTTTAATGGAACCTACCATAACGTAAATTCCTACAGGATATAAAGGCCTAGTTTTAGACATGACCTGGCATCCACCTCAAATACAATTCATAAACCACTTTAATGTTGTTTTGTATGTGTTTAACCATGGATTGAGTGGACAGAGTTAACATATGCATAGGGTTATAGATTGGTTGTTGTGTGTACATCGTATACCTTGTTTGAAAGTATAGTTTTTTACACTATGGTAATTTTGTATTGTATGGGGTGTTATACCCCTAGCGCTTAGTTCTAGACATTGACAGTTATGTCTCCTAGTTTAACACTATGACTGCCAACTTTTTAACCTTGTTTCTAAGTTTTACTTTGATGACATGTTTTATAACATAATTTGTAACCCTTTTACTTTTATATGAAACAAGTGAAAGCATATATGTAATTGATTCCAGACAGGTACCAGCTTATGGGGAAATCAAATATTTTTATTCTTTAATCACTGTGGCTCCCCATATTATTACAATTTTCAATATTTTTGTGGTATATCTTCCTACTGCATATGGAATTTTCCTAGGAAGAGATTGGTCATCTATGATCAGGGGATACATAATGAATGTTGGAAGTTGCGTGATGTTTTTATATAAAGGAGTAATGATTAAGGTCACCTGTGAACCCATGAGGTTGTTTTCCTTCAAAAAAAGGGATAATGAGCTAATGGAAGATTATATAGACGTTGGAATTATAAACTATGCTATCCTAGAAATTGAGCAAATTGAAGACATGGACAGTCAAAAGCATCATTTTAAAGGGAATTGGAGGATGTCATTTGATTGAGCTTTCCAAAGTTCAAGGAGTGGATTTGGAATCATCCTTCTAAACCCAGAAAATATTGTGCATCCACATGCTATCACACTTGAATTTGTGTGCACCAATAATGAGGCAGAATATGAGGCTTTGATTCAAGGAATGATTCTCACACAAGAAATGAAGATAGAAAATATAATTTTGACTGCAAACTCCAAGTTGGTAATAAATCAAGTTACACAGAGATATAAGATTAAAAAGGAAAGACTATGTAACATCTCGCTCTGGCGCACTGAGCGAACTTATTCTTTGAGGACACTTGCTCACAAGTGATCTAGATTATTATGTTATTAAAACTTTGATTTTTATTATGAGGCGTTATGGGTTGATGATATGTTGTTTTACCACATTGACATAGACAGATGCTATTGACTCGGTTTTACCGAGTGTGCAGGGTTTTGGACCTCGAGGATGCAAAGGCATCGATGGAACCCCTTGGACTCTGGATTGAGTCAGGAAGTGTGCCATTGGGGTTTGATTGTTTTACAGTGATATTAGTGCATCTGACTGGATGATATGATATGGATATGTTCTGATATGATTTGTTGATGATGCAGGCTGATGATAGCTTGCCGACCAGACTCACATATGGAGTAAAGGGGTCATGCACGACTACCAGAGATGTTGAGGGAGAGGTGTGGACAACAGCCCTGCCACAACCTACTAGCACTCTCGTCGTGGCTCGAACTATAGGTTAACGATTCCCTAGTTCGAGAGGACCCACGATGTCGTGAGGGCAGACTGCGACAATTGCTCACGATGATTCTAAGGGGTGCGCAATAAGGCGGGGGCCTTATTCCTTAGAGGCCCTTAGTCTCCCACATGTTCACCTGGCGGAGTACTGACTCCAAGGGTTATTGATGTCTACCAATTCAGTCAAGAGGCGAGTGGTACCCTTGGAGCACGTGGTGCGTCCTTAAGGGCACATCGCGCAAGGGAACAAATGAGGCGAGTGGCACCCTTAGAGCACCTAGTGCATCCTGAAGGGCACGTCATGTTGTTAATGATAGAGGGATGAACCTAGATGGCCTTAAGACAAATAACATGTTAAGTAATTTTTAAAATAATTTCCCTAATTAAATGTCCCCCAATATGAAATTTAAGGCCTAAGTCTAAACTATGCTAGTGGTAAAATTTTATCTCTCTAAAATAATAATAATAATAATAATAATAATAATAATAATGATAATAAAAATAAATCCACATGAATAATAATTATGATCATCATTAAATCTTGTAACATGAAGGGAGTAAGAAATGAATTGTTTCAATTTTTTTTTTATGTTGGATTAAAATTTAAAAAGGGAATTAATTGTTTTATTACCTTAATAAATTAAAATATACTAATTAAATAAGACAAGGGAAAAAGGGTTAATTTTCACACTTGCCTTTTTGAGTTCTAAGTAAAAAGGGGAAAGAGGGAAAATAAAAAAAATCAGGAAACTAGGGAAAAGAGGTAACATAAAAAGGGAAAAAGGGGAACTTAAGGGAAAAAGCAGAAAGTCAACTTAGTAAAGAATCTACCATTTAAGAGCTTTCTAATTTTAAACTGAATTAACAATTTCATAATAGGGAAAGCCTTTAAAACTTGTAAGGGATTTTGGAGACACCTAGGAGTGATTCTAGGAGTAACTCTAGGTGGGTGAGGGAAATAAGACAATTAATTAATTAATGAAATTAAATAATGGAGGAATGAAGGGGATGGGTGATACTTGTATGGAGAAGAATTTTTAGGAATTTATTTTTAAAAAAACTTTAATTAAATGAGATTTTAGGAAAGAGGGAAAGTTCGAAACTCTATAAAATGAAGGAAGGAGAAGGAGGAAGGATCATGTTCTGTTTGCATAATGTTACACTGTAGAAATATCTACTTGACTAATTTACTTGTGGGAGTTGGGATACCCAGCTCAGAGAGGAGTGGTAGCTCAGCCTTGCGAGGCGAGATGGGAGCTAGTCGAAATCTCTGGATAGTGTGTGTGGCCCCTTTGTGGCTCGGGGGGATAAGGGGGAAGAAGATTACCCCTAGCATTGACTGGGAGGTATTGGTGAAGTCTCGTCGATCGGCAAGCGGAAGTGGCACGAAGCGCGTGGACTTCATTCAGAGCGGGCGAACAGACAACGATACGCTCTCTTCATTTTTGTATGGTAGAATGTATTAGTACTTATGCTTGGATCTTCTTATTTAATGGAAAAGTAAAATAATGTTTTCTTTTAAAAAAAAAAATTGTGACTGGAACTTTTCTTAGCCTAGCTCGACGATTGTTGACTCCCATGGTCTTCGTTTTCCCTGCACGTCATGACCACCTTGTTGTGTTGAGTGTGACCTTATTGGTTCTTTGCCTTCATCCCTAGCTCGCCAGTCCTCACATGAGCAGTCGGGAAGGAGCCTGATCTATGGTCGTCTCCTTAGCGTTAAAAGACCTATGGATCTCAACGCCCTGCTTTTCTGTGCAAGGATGGTGAAGCGTAGGACGAACCCATCCGTCGGCTACCTCTGTTGTTTTCCTTAGTAGTTGATGTATTACGCCTTGACATGTTTTATTAACCCTAAATTTTGTTGTTGGCATAGCCTTTCCTTCCACTGTGCATTTTTATACCTTGCTGGATTTTCTTCATGCTTGGGCTGATAAAACCTATGTGGACGTTTCAATGACCTTCCTTGGTTCTATGTGTTTCTCCTACTGTGCTTTGTGTTTTTACATTTTGTCTGCGTTTTTATACATGGAGGGATAAATTTACTCTGTTGGATGAATATTTTAACTTCGAGTTACGGTGAATTGTGGGGTACATTTAACCTTACGTTTGTATGGATGGATATTGAGCTCTGAGATCGTAATTCTATTTCCAACAATTTTTATTTAATTTTTGACGGCAATATAAATTCCAGTCTGGGCGTTTGCCCAACAATTTGTTTTCTTTTAAATACAGACGGCATTGTGGTTCCCTTCCGGTGCTTTTGGCACGGCGAAATTCCAGTAAAAGAATGTCTGTGTTTACTTGTTACTACCAGGAATCTGGCATGAAATTGAAGTCTGTGTTTTCTTGTCATTGCCACGGTTTTGCCATAAAAATGAAGACTGTGTTTTCCTGTCATTGCCACGATTTTGCCATGAAACTGAAGACTATGTTTTCCTATTATTACCATGAGTTGGTCATGAAATTGAAGTTTGTGTCTGTCTGATTATGACCACGATTTTACTAAAGAAAACTAGCATCTGAATAAATCCAAATAAAAGTTACCAAGAAAAAGAAAAATGATTAGAGGATACCCTTTACTCCTTAACTTGAGTAATTCTTCTAGTGGTCGACTTCCAACCCTGATATAACCTCTGTGTTTCGCTAACCTTGCTCATGGTTGGGAGATATCCTTCTTGAGGATCTGATATCATCATCCATATCAAGGTTCTGGAGATAGATGGAATAAGACCCAAATCCAGTCTCATTGTGAATAATAGTCTCTTGAATAAAGACTATAACCTAACCATAATCATCTAATCTCATGGAGATTCTCAATCTTAAAGTTTGACATGTTTATTATTTGTTTCCTGCATTTTTATGACCATCGTTTTTCCTTCAAGACGTGACTGAGTCGTGGTTTAAATGACCCCCCCCCCTTTTATTGTTATTTAGAAAGAAGACTGCATTGCTAGTATGCCCACACTTTTTGCCTTTAATTGTGGACTGTGTGCATTGATTGGCCATGAGTGTGCATAACTACTGATTGCACCTCCTAACCTGGAAAAATACAATAATTCTAGATCGCCAAATAGGCGTCCATACTCTTGAGCCTTACCTTTACCTGGCAGCGCGTCTAGTTGGCATAGTTGGGTTGGAACAACTTTCCTTCCCCTCTTTTTTTTTCAGTTTTAAGTATTGTTATGGGATTTTGTTTTTGCACCGACTGTAGTGACTAGATTTGAATGACTTAACTAAGATCAGGCACTGTAATCATTTCCATTTAACTTTTATGTCAGTAAATCTTGTTACTACAAATGGCAGTAAGTTCTTTTAACTTTTATGATAGAAAAATCTTATTAAAGACATGTGGCAGTGTATATAATTATAGGTACATGGCCTTAGTGTCTCATTGATTGTGATTGGCTTTATGACATTTACACTCCTTAGCCGATTCCTTTAACGTTGCAGACAACTGTCACTTGGGTACCTTTAGTTAAGTTAGTCACATGTTGTAATTTATTGAGTTGATAATGTCTCCTTGATGTTTCCTGCCTTGACGTAGTTAGTTTTGTTAGTGGTATATTAATTGATAGGTTATTTGTTATTAAATGTCGTTTCATTTCCTTATTAATCGTTTAATAGTATCATTCTACATTGTTTTAGTTAATGCTTCATTTAATGTTAATGGCTAGTAAGATTGTGATTTGGATTAATTTAGAATTAGATGACAGGTTGAGATTTAATTGTGCATCAGTGTTTAATAGTAACATTCTACATTATTTTAGTTAATGTTTTATTTAATACTAATAGCTAGTAGATTGAGATTTGGATTAAATTAGAATTGCCCAAATGGAATGTAATAATGATTAAAGTTTGATTGGTGAGTAATGACTAAATTGCAAATTCTAGACTTGCTAAATTGATCTATAATTGAGGATGCATTGTATTTATCGTTTGTAGATCTAGTATCGGTTACTTAGATGTGCCAAATTGATTGTATTTAAGATTAATTTAGAAGGTGCATTAATGAATAATGGTCAATTAGATGTGCCCCTATTGAAAGGTAACCAATGTGAAAAAAGGGATCGTAGATATTGACCATTTATCCTTAATTAATGGATGGGTTGTTTATTATATTTAATGATTGTCCTTAGATTAGCGGGCTTGGTCTGCTTGTGTCGGGCGAGATATAGACACCTCATTGTTCCTCAGAACAGTCGTCAGCCCCGAGACCTTAAATGGTCAAAATCGATCGGAACTTGGGCTTGAGCATTGCTTATGTGTCCTGTAGGTCCTAACCAGGGTAGGACGGGCGGGTAGTCATTCTTATTCTTGTTAGGTCGCCATATTGTTGTTGCGTGAGTTTCTTGTGTGGTGTTTGTCGTTGTGTTGCGTTGTTGAGTATAATGTCATGTTTACCTTCCTACACACACAAAAAAAAAAAAAAAATTACACTTGTTAGGTGAGGCTTGATGTCGTGAGGAAACGGGAGGTTCGTTACAGACTCAAATTATATTTCAAAAGAGTTAATGAAATGATGGAAGCTTTCATCTCTTTCAACATCTGTTTCATCCCAATGGATAAAAATCAGAAGGAAGATTCATTAGCTTTGGCGGCTTCACTGTCGAAAATAGATGATGTTCAAAGAAAAACATATTTTCAAGTAAAAAAAATATTTCGACCTTCTGCACCTAACAATCAGGAGTATTTACAAGTATTTCATAATGATGAAGAATTAGAAAATGTTTTGGTGAATGATTATTAAGATGAGGATAATAACATAAGTGTTGTCCCAAAGAATTGTATTCAATCTAAGTCTCTTTTTACAAGAGATGATCATGATAAGAACATCTTGGAAGAAGTATCTCTCCGAAAAGTCCAAGAAACAAGAAAGTTTAATATTGAAATTGATAGTTCCCCAAAATATGTCAATTTTGGACTTGATTGCACAATTGACAAAGTTGATCAATATGTCACACTATTTAAATAATATCTTGATGTGTTCTCATGGATTTATGATGATTTGAAGGCATTTTGTAAAAAAACATTTCAACACATTATTCCCTTGAGAGAAGGGGAAAATCATGTAAAGAAAACAATAAGGATGATGACCCCAAAATTAAAACCATTGGTAAAGGTTGAATTGGAAAAATTAAAGAAAGATGGAATAATATACCCCATTAGACATTCTGACTGGCTTTCAAATCCTATAATTGTGAGAAAAAAGAATGGGGAGATTCAGATGTGGTTAAATTTCTGGGACCTTAATAAATCAAGTGTAAAGGATAATTATTCTTTTCCTAACATGAAATTTCTCCTCCAACAAGTCATGATATTATCTTGTATATGCATGTTAGATGGTTTTTATGGGTATAATCAAATCATGGTTGTTGAGGAAGACAGAGCAAAGACATATTTCATAACACCTTGGGAGACATGCATATGCTCGAATGCCCTTTCGTTTAAAAAGTGTTGGAGCTACATTTCATAGGGATATAGATCATACTTTTGATGTATTTATAGGAAAATTCATGGTGGACTACCGACATGATTTAATGGTACAATAAAAAACAAGGAGCGATCGCAGTCATCACATGAGGAAATTTTTTGACAGGTGTAGGTTATATGGTGTTTCTTTAAATCCAAAAAAATGTTTATTTGTTGTAATTGAAGGAAAACTATTGGGCCATATTGTGTGCAAGGAAGGAATCTATATTGATTCTAAGAGAGTTAAAGATATAAATGAACTCAACCCCCCATCATATAACAAGGGAGTTCAGACATGTTTTTGAAAAATTAACTTTGTATGAAGATTTGTCCCTGACTATGCAAGTATCGTGAAGCCGATCAATTCATTATTGAAAAAGGAACAAATGTTTGAATGGACTGTGGATACATAGGAAGATTTTAATAATATCAAAAAGGAAATATATACAACTCCAGTCTTCATTAGCCAAGATTTCCAAAGATACTTCATCATTTATTCATTCACAATAGAAATTTTTGTGGTATCTATTCTTACTCATATAAATTCCAAGGATGAATAATTGCCAATTAGTTTCATGAGAAATACCCTTCATGATTATGAATTAAGATGTTCATAATTGGAGAAGAAAGCATTGTCTCTTGTAAAATAAGTGGCTCACTTTCAGACTTATATTTTAAATTCTAATGTCATTGAGTATTTTCCATCCTCTCCTGTGAAGATTCTTCTAAATAAACAATTGAGAGAAGGAAAATGGGAAAATTGGCTGGCAAAGATTCAAGAATATGATATTGAAATTAATCCTTTAAAAGCAGCTAAAGGACAAGATTTATGTAATATCATTGCAAATAGTGATTCTTTGGATGGAGTTATTTCGATTTCAGTAGGAGAACCCATGAAAGTTTCAAAATGGTATAAATATATTATATTTTACTTGAGTTTTGGATAATTTCCAGTCACCATGAACCCTAAAGAGAGAAGAACATTGAAAATGAAGTCAAATAAATATGTATCGATTGTTGACATATTGTTCAAGAGGAACTATGATGGCATATTTTTGATATGTGTTGATCAAAGGAAAGCTCAAGAATTGATGAAAGAATTCCATGAAGGTATATGTGGTGGAATTTTTTTTCCTACCACCAAAACCCATAAAATAATAAGAGATGGGTTTTATTGGCCATCAGTTTTTAAGGAATCATATGTTACCATAAGGAAGTGTGTATCTTGTCAACAATTTTTAGGGAAAATGAAAAACTATGCAATGCCATTACAACCTATATTTGTAGAACAACCATTTTCCCAATGGGGTCTCGATGTTGTTGGATCAATAAATCAAAAATCAAGAAAAGGACACATATATGTCCTCACCGCTACATATTATTTTACAAAGTGTCTAGAAGCAGTAGCATTAAAAAAGGTTGATTCTGAAGAGTTGATTAAGTTTCTCAAATATAATATTTTTTCAAGGTTCGACATCCCATAAAAATTTATTACTAACAATGGTTCAATTCAATTTTCATCAGTTCAAAATTTACATAATTTTGTGGAGAATATGGGATTTTTATGGGGCAGTCATCAAATTACTATCCACAAGGGAATGGTCTTGCAGAATCCACTAATAAGACACTCATTCAAATATTGAAGAAAACTATTGATAAGAACCAAAGAACTGGCATTTAAAATTGAGAGATTCTCTATGGATGAGCAGAATGACTCTAAAACACAACATTGGGATGTCTCTTTATACATTGGTTTATGGGAAAAAATAAAAATTGCCAATCAACCTCGAAGTAAATTCATTGACTTTTGTAGTCAATACAGAGGATGCATAAGATATTTCACCTATGCAAAAGAGAGTGAACCAATTCTTTAAACTAGAGGAAGACTGAAGTAAATATTTATATAGAACTTATCATAGACAACAAAGTATCAAAAAACATTTTGATCGGAGCACAACCATAAATAATTTTCAAAAGGTGAGTTCGTTTTCCTTTGGAACAAAGATAAGGAGAAACCATTGATGCACACAAAATTCGAAGCACTCTGGGTTGGACCATATATCAATGAAAATATTCTATCTTTTAATTCTTATATGGTAAAATACATGAAGGATAAAATATCAATGTTGTGTGTTAATGGGTAACATTTGAAAAGTTTCTTCACCTGAAAGTTTTTCATTTCCTTGTACATAGATTTTGTTTATTTATTTTGTACATCCTTACTATTTGACTCCATAACCCAAAATATAGAACCATATGGTCATGAATATTATGGATTGTTGACAACCCACATGGGGTTATCATCCCACAGTTGGAGCCAGTTGTTGAGACCATTTTGTGCTTCCGTGCTTTCCTTCCACATTCTATTTTCCTTACTTCTTTACTCCATTTTTTTCCCCTCTTCTACACCTCCCCTTATTCCATTTTTGTTTTATCCCTTATTTTAACTCTTTATGGTTACTATACTTAGTCATATTTCAGTTTCACGAGTTCACGGTTTGGCGAGATTTCATTTCCACCCTCTTAATTATTTCATAAGTTCATTTTAAAAATTAGTCATATTTCAGTTTAGCAGGTTTGTGGGTTCAAAATTTCACTCTCCATTTTCTGTGACCTTCACTTTGCACCCCAAGTTCTGTGATCTACATTTTGACCATCAGTCTTGTCGTGGGTGTCAAGATCCAAAATATTTCATTATTATTTCATGTGAGTCTAGCTGGCCATTCCTCTACACTTATTATAATTTTGATCATCTATACAACAATGGGTTCACAGGTTCCCATGTTCGCAGGTTCTAGAAAATCCTATTTTCAAATTCTCTCTCGCTCATCCCCTCCCTTTTGTTTCTTTTCCCGATACGCAGTAAGTATTTTTTAATGCTAAAAAATGTTGTGCAGACCCAAAAAATATCATTATTAATGGTGAAAGGCGTAATTACTCATTAAATATCATTAAATCTTCATTTGAAAAGGGATTAAAATATCATTCTCTTTCAGAAAAGATTTATTTGAGATTACTATCCAACTGAAGAAATAGTTCCATCAACCTATGACAACATCATATATGAAGCAATTTTGTGGTGACACTCTGAATATATTTTGTCATGAAGACTAAAACTTCCAGTGGTCGAGAGAATATTTGTATTATTCCTCTCCTCTTGCACAAAAGGATGTAATTTGGACATCTGGAATCACTTGTGTTGGGTTTGTTTCTGATGTTTTTCATTGTAAGGAAATCATTGCATGGTGTGTGGACAAGTGTTGGATCATGTTTTCATTGATTCCAGAGGATTGATGTCAAAGGTCAAAGGATTGATGTCAAAGGAACAATGTCTTGTCATAGTATATCGATGTAGTGATTGATGGATCATGTATTGTCCTTGATGTCAATGGATTGATGTCAAGTGGAGTCATAGTCATATGATGCCATGCATAGATGAATATGGATCAATGAGTTTTCATTTATATATGATGCATCGTTAGATTGATGTAAAGATGACTCATTATTGTCTTGTCATGGTTGATAGGGAGTACAAATGGATGAACTCCAAAGTGGTCCCCTTATGGTTAAATCCATCACGGGAAGACACTTTCCAATTGATTTATCCTAGTAGTATGGTTAGGGAACCCATGCTTAATTGTCAAATAATGAGATGAATATCAGTGAATTTGTCAGTGAAACTATCTTAGATGGATAGTGCTTGTCATGCCATTTCCGGTGGTATGTGGAACGTCAGATAACTCCTCAGGGTTTGAGAGTTATGGCCTTATGAAGTTGGAGCACCCTCGTACGAAGGCTAGAAGCCCCAAAAGATCAAAGAAGTCAAAGTGCTTACAAAGAAGAAATTATTTAAATAATAAAGTGAAGTGATAAAGTCAAAGAGGATTATTTAAATAATAAAGTAAATGGAGAAATTTCTAATTACGGAAAGTGGTTATATAAGGGCTAACCCTAAAATGAGGAAAGTGGGTTAAGTGGCCAAGTGGCTATTGGATATATGGACAAGTGGAAAATTGTACAAAGTTGGACATAGGTGACTATGTGGAAAAAGTGGCTATGTGGACAAAGTTTCCTAGAAGATGCTTCTAAGGAAGCTACTTGGAGAGTATAAATAAGAGGAAAGGGTCTCTTTTAGCAAGTACATATTGAGCGTATATTGAAGATCTATTCTGAGAGAGAGACTGACTGGAGGATCTCATGGATGCATCAAAGTTTTTGTAAGTCTGAGATCTTCACGACTAAAGTTTTAGAAGTTTAGAAACCCTAGTTTCTGAAGGAGTATGCGATCAACAGTGGCCCAGAGAGCGTACATATGTGGGTTGCAGTGAGACAGAGCATGTACACATGCGGGCTGAAGGAGGTCAGAGCATGTAGAGTTGGTTGAATTCATGAATACTTGAGTGTGAGCTGGTGCCATGTTCTTGAAGGATGACGCAAGTTCTAGATATGCATTCTATGGGCTCATATATGCCATAAAAGCTCTGGTATGGTTACATGATTGTCTTGATGGATACTCTTTCTTATTGTATGGTTAATGCTTAAGAAATTCTTGTAATGGCTACTGTGATATGGTTATGTTGGTTGATTGATAGAGTGAACATCACTCTTATGGTTCTGTATGGATATGATTGCCATAGTATACTGGTTTTTTATACATGATTAAGTAGCATTCATATTGTATGGTTGAGGAGCATGAGTGAGTTATTGGAGAGCATAGATGTGTTGTGATTGGTTATGGTTCAGATTGGATAGTGAAAGAAAAAATTTGATGTGACTAAAGGATGCAGAGGATCTGAGTTTATCAAAGAGAAAAAACCCTAATTTTTCAGAAGGCATACACAGGCTGTAGTACAGATAGGTTTCATACATGCGTGAGCTATACTACTGGTAGGGCGGGTACATACGCGTTGTGCACTATTGACAGGTCATGTACCTGTTGAAAGATTGGTATCTTTTGAGGATTGAATCCTCCTCTCAGTTGGTGTTGAGTTGTGTAAGTTGAGCCTTGCATTGGAGAGTTGGTTCTCTTATGGAGTTGTAACTCTATTTAGTTGTTGTTGATAAGCCAAGGATTGTAGTCCGTAATAAAAAGGAAAATTGTACATACATCTTGTGTTCTTTTTGTTCCTTGTGGTGATGACTCATTGATGATATATGTTGTTGTTACATGTTGTTGATATATGTTCACATTCAACTAGTTATAAATGATAGTAATAAGTGATGAATAAATGGTGATTCACCCTCCCTCTCATTTTGGTTGGTGTTTCCAACAATTGGTATCAGATCAGGCCTTCACTATAATCCTTAACAAGCTTGGAGGAGATCCATGGACACACAAATGGATGATGAAGTTCCAATCCTTGATGAGGAAAATTATTCTACATGGAGAATAGAAATGAAATTACATTTGAAGGAAACATGAGCGGGTGTTTGGAAAGAAACTATTGGTGGATCAGTTCCTTTGAAGAGCAAGTAAAAGTTTGCAGGTCAAAGGGAAGAAAATAAGAATGATGCATTGGCTCTCAATACCATTCTTAGTGGAATATCAAGTTCTATTAAAGAGATCATGGGACAATGGACTTCCACCAAGGATCTATGGCTAAAGCTAGAGGAGACATACCAAAGAAAGAAGGAAGACACTAAAGACAACTCCTTCAAGAAAAATGAAGGTAAATAATCTCCAAAATCCTCTAATTGAAATGATTCTAAATATGATGATGTTGATTGTTTCTCTACATGTGAAGAAGAAGATCTAGAAATAGTTTGTATAGAATAAAATGATAGTTATCCCATGGAAGAAGTAGAATAAGAACTTTCAAATATTAAAAAGAAAGTTGATTGGGGTCTATATGAATACAATTATGACCATAGTTATATAGACTATAGCTATCTTTCAGAGAACACTAAAATGTTTCTTGAAAAGAATCAAAATTATATCTTGCAACTAAAGGAAATGCTCAAAGAACAAGAAGAAAGTAAAAAGACACAATTAGAAGAAAAGGAAGAAGTGATCAAAATATTAAAGAATGATATAGAAGAGAATAAGAAGGTATATGACTATATTAGAAAAAGTATTGAAATTAATATCCATCTCAAGACCCAAATTGAAGAAGCCAAAAGGGTAGAGGAACTACTAAAGAATCAAGTAAATGAAAAGGAAGAATCATGTCACAAATTGGAAGATGAAGTTGTTGATCTTAGAAAGAAAGTAGAGAAGTCAAACAAATTCTTGAATAACTCAACAATCTTGAATGAGATTTTGGATAATCAAATATCACCAAATGATAAATTAGGTCTTGGATACAACACAGAAACTACACATGTTGAAGAAAGCACCTCAAAGAAGCTTGAGGTAAGTCCTTCAAAAGATGGAAATAATGTTGCAAGTCAACCATTTACACAAAGGAAGGAAAATTTAAAAATAAAGCAAGGAAGACAACAAGAAGCCATATTTACACCTCAAAGAAGAGAGACACCTTATATATGGACACCAAAGAAAAGGTATGAATTTTTTTTTCATGGTCACTATTACTCGTATAATGAATATGGTCACAAAGCTTTGAAATTAAGATCTTATGCAAGGAGATATAATGAAAGATTTCATAAAACCCTAAGGTGTTGGAGATGTAATCAAGTAGGACACATTGTTGCTCATTGTCACACCATGATATGGTACAACTCTAGTGGATTTGGCCACAAATCCCAGGATTGTTGAAACACAAGAAGATAGTCCATGATGAGAACTTCATATAGCATGACTAGAAGAAAACATGAAGTTAGGAAGGAAGACATTTTTGAAAATATGTAAGCTCAGAGTTCAAGTTATGAGAAACCAGGACACCTTCAAAAGTGGGTGAAGAAGACTGAACAATCAAAATAGAATCGCAGCCTTAAGGGAAGCTCAAGTTGGACATATTCATAAGCATATGCGGGTTACAATGGTAAAAGTTGCGTACATACACTGGTTGACAGATAAATAGGTTGCGCACATATGTGAGTTGTCTATATAGCATGTCGCGTATCTGTGGTAAAAATTGTGGGAAAATTTTTATGCATATGTGTTGCATCATGGTATGATGGTATAACTCTATGTTGCAAGGTCTAACATGGTTTGTTGCAGGTTTTCATGATTACATGTTGGCATACATAATTGATGTATGTATGGTGATGACATATGTTTAAGTGTTGAAAGACTATCTTGGATGCATGGTACTAACCCTAGAGTGTGGATTGAGACATCTTTCTATTGAGGAATAATGCTAGTTGTGACAGTGAAGTTATGACACCTTGGTTATGAGAGATATCATAATGATGCTAGCTAGAGATATCATTGACCCATTGAGACACACTTTTAGTACATGTATCTTTGAATGTTTAGCAATTGATGTAGTGAATGGAGGTTGAGACTGATATGTTAGGGTACATGGTTGGTACATATTTTGAGTTCCCTTGATACACCTTATGATGTATTATTGGAGGCATATTTGTTTGATATCTTGGTGCATGCATTTGGCATATGGTTGAGATACATTTTGGGACATGTAGTTGATGACTCGATGAGGTGGTCACGTTATACATCATGGATGATTCATAACTTGATCTATAGTTGATGCATGATTGGTACACTTTTGGTACATTGTTAGAGGAACCTACTAGCAATATGATTGGCACATGTTTTATGGAGGATACGGCATACATGTATGAGGACACATTTGGAATGTAGTTCATCTTGTTGTGGTATTGGTGCATGGTTGATGCACTTGCTTGGTACAAGTGGTGATACATGTTTTGTGCAATGTTGATACACTCATAGATGGCATATGCTTGTGGGTGATATTACTTGGCTAAAGTACACCATTGGTATTACTTGTTTAACATATACTTTGGTACATGATGTATGGGATGGCATGGTTGTCACACTTGGTTGAGACACATGGTTGGCATGTTGGTAGAAGCATATGGTTGATACACTCCATTGATGATATCTTATGGTATTTATATACATGGATGTTGTGCATGGTTGGCACATTGTATGGCACAAGATGTAGTTGGTTGATAATTTGTTCATGATTCTCTATTCATTGTTGACATATATTTTTCTTCATGATCTATGGTATGGCATGAGTTTGATGCATGGACGGGTCCAAGGATCGTCATAGAAAGAGCAGTTGATATATGTTCTGGTTGAGTAGTAGCATTTGCAACAGAAGCATATTGTAGTGATATCATATTGATCATATTGCAGAGAAGATAGAGGGAGACATACCCATAGGGGGATTCATCCTTCTTCCCATGATTCCAGGAGGAGAGATTTATTAGATGCAATGGTAAATACTTGGAAAAAGAGCCCTATACTTGGAGAAGGATCACATAGGCATAGTTCCAGGGGGATCATGAGTGATATATCTTCATCATTACATAAGAGTGATATCCCTTGTTCAAAAAGGGGAGATATTATTCAGAGGAATATCAAAGGTATTCAGGCAAGGGGAGCATCCCCAAGGAGAGTTCACGTAGGGGGAGAAGCTCCAAGGAGAGAAATTCCATTTCCCATTGATTTCAAAGGGGGAGAGATAGTCACATTGATATGATTGAGATGACTATTTATGTAGAGAAATTCCTTGTCTACATGTTTCCATCAATGATTAGTGTTGACATCAATGTTGGTATTTCCATCAATGTCAAAGGGGGATATTGTTGGATCATGTTGTCATTGATGCCAAATGATTGATGTCAAAAGTCAAAGAGTTGATGTCAAAGTAACAATGTATTGTCATAGATTCTTGATGTAGTGATTGATGGATCATGTATTTTCCTTGATGTCCATGGATTGATGTCAAGTGGAGTCATAGTCGTATGATTTCATGCATAGATGAAGATGGATCAATGAGTTTTCATTGATATATGATGCATAGTTAGATTGATGTAAAGATGACTCATTATTGTCTTGTCATGTTTGATAGGGAGTACAAATGGATGAATTCCAAAGTGTTCCCCTTATGGTGAAAGCCCTCACGGGAAGAAGCTTTACGATTGAGTTATCTTAGTAGTATGGTTAGGAAACCCATTATTAATTATGGAATAATGAGATGAAAATTAGTGCATTTGTCAGTGAAACTATCTTAGATGGATATTGCTTGTCATTCCATTTCCGGTGGTATGTGGAACGTCACATAACACCTCACGGTTTGAGAGTTATGGCCTTACGAAGTTGGAGGACCCTCATATGAAGGCTAGAAGCTCCAAAATGTCAAAGAAGTCAAAGTTCTTACAAAGAAGAAATTATTTAAATAATAAAGTGAAGTGATAAACTCAAAGATGATTATTTAAATAATAAAGTAAATGGAGAACATTTTAATTATGGAAAGTGGTTATATAAGGGCTAACCCTAAAATGAGGAAATTGGGTTAAGTGGTCAAGTGGATATTGGATATATGGACAAGTGGAAAATTTGACAAAGTTGGACATAGGTGACTATGTGGACAAAGTGGCCTAGAAGATATTTATAAGGAAGCTACTTGGAGAGTATAAATAAGAGGCAAGGGTCTCTTGTAGAAAACATATCTTGAGCATATATTGAAGATCTATTCTGAGAGAGAGATTGATTGAAGGATCTCATGGATGCATTAAAGTTTTTGTAAGTCTGAGATCTTGGCGTCGAAAGTTTCAGAATTTCATAAACCCTAGTTTCTGAAGGAGTATGCGAGAAAGAGTGGGCCAAAGAGCATACATACACGGGCTGCAGTGAGACATAGTGTGTACACACGTGGGCTGAAGGAGGTAAAATCACATACATTTGGTGTAAGTCATGAAGACTTGAGTGTGAGATGGTGCCAGGTTCCTGAAGGATGAAGCAAGTTCCATATCTACATTCTATGGGCTCAAATATGCCATAAAAGTTATGGTATAGTTACATCATTGTCTTGATGGATACTCTTGCTTATTGTATGGTGAATGCTTAAGGCATTCTTGGTATGGATTTTGTGATACGGTTATGTTGGTTGATTGATAGAGTGAACAACACTCTTATGGTTTAGTACCGATATGATTGTCATAGTATATTGGTTTCTTATACATGATTAAGTAGCATTCATATTGTATGGTTGAGGAGCATGAGTAAGTTGTTGGAGAGCATATATGTGTTTTAATTGGTTATCGTTCAGATTGGACAGTTAAGGACATAAGTGAATGTGACTGAAGGCTGCAAAGGATTTGATTTTATCAAGGAGAGAAAACCCTAATTGTTCATAAGGCATACACAGGCTGTAGTACAAATAGGCCACACACATACGCAAGGTGTAGTACTGGTAGGGTGCGTACATACGCGTGCTGCACTACTGACAGGTCGCGTACCTTTTGAAATATTGGTATATGTTGAGGATTGAATCCTCCTTATAGTTGGTGCTGAGTTGTGTAAGTTAAGCCTTGCATTGCAGAGTTGGTACTCTTGTGGAGTTGTAACTCTATTCATTTGCTGTTGATAACCTAAGGATTGTAGTCTATAATCAAAAGGAAAATTGTACATACATCTTGTGTTCTTTGTGTTCCTTGTGGTGATGACTCATTGATGATATATGTTGGTGATACATGTTGTTGATATATGTTCACATTCAACTGGTTATAAATGATAGCAATAAGTGATGAATAAATGGTGATTGCTAACTAAGGAGTTTTATGAAGGGAAGTTTAAAAAGATCCCTACACTGATTCACCCCCCCTCTCAGTGTGGTTGGTGTGTACAACAACAAGTACGCACCAAGTCAAATAATTATACAACTCCAGGATCATTCTCTGATTTCTCTTTCACCTAAAGTCTTTTGCAAGATGTTAAAGCTGTCAAAGTTGAATCTTACCTTCAAATGTGAATAATGTAGAGAATTCTTGAAGAAATATAATAATAGGCTTGACCTCCTGCCAAAATATTTGGAGAATCTTGCATTTGTCCAAGAAGACATAACCAGAATCCAAGTTGAGTCTTTAAAAAATCCCTATCGAGAAATTGCATGGCTATTTTCTAGGTTGACAGGTCAGGAAAACACTGCTTCTATCTCTTTCATGGTTTTATATATCCTGTATTTTACAGTACAAGAAAATGCCATTTTTTATTGGGGAAAACTCATTTATATCGAAATAGTGTCCTAGTTATCACACTATAAAAGGACAGAAAACTATTCATGGCCTCTTATTTCATATTTTCTATTATGCATTGTTTTCAATTCCCAAACTTAACCATCAGTAAGAGGGTGAATTGTGAAACAAATCCAATTACCTTTTGGTATCAAGAATTATGGAGGCATAAGACCCCTCTGATTTTTTATGAAGTTTATAATAAAAAACAAGTAGTCTTCAAAAATATTTTGTTGGGTGAAAAAACTCCAAGGATATTTGATCAAGATACCATAATTTTAGAGAAAAAAGGGGACAATAGATCAAATGGAGAATCACAGTATCATAAGGATATTTTTCTTGAACGAGAATCCTTCTTTTCTCTTATATCATGTATTGGATAAACTATTTATTATAGAGGTGGAAAGACAATATAACTTCTAGTTACATTTTTCCATGAAAAAAGGAAAAATCAGTTTATTCCCTTGCCATGGAATATTGGAGAGTTCATGTTTAGAAATATAAATAAAATTGATGAATTTGTAAGTCATTTTAACAATGTGATTTTAAAGTATGCTGAAAGGATAAAAGGTTTTTATCCAAAAAATATCTTTTTTGGACATATTCTTTTAGTGGGGTTCAATAACTCCTTCATTCAAACTGTCTTGAATGAAGAAGAAGCTGGTAATATCCAAAGAACTCTTGTACATAATGTTGGTGATTTAGAAACATGACTTAGCAGTAATGATTTTTACAAGCAAAGGGGAAAATTTCTAAGTGAAAGAAGTGATCAACCTCCATTTGTTACTCCTAAGAATAATACATCTCGGAGCAGTGCTCCATCAGCCTACCCAATTAAAAATATTGTCAAAATTATTTCCAGTGGAGGGGGAGAGAAGAATCCCCCCCCTGGAAAATTTGACAGTTCACACAAGTTGCTCATGAGAAAGAAAAGAAAAAACATAGTGAAAGAGGAAGAAGATAATCTTATAGAAAATGACATCCAAAGTTTTTCCTCGGAATATATGGAGCTAGAATAAGACATTGAAAAAATATTTCCTCGAATAGAACATCAAGATCATATGGCTCAACAAGATTCTTTATTGGAAGTCATTGGAAATGAGACCTTTAGTGAAGAATCTGTCGCTATTCAAAGTGTTGTTTTTTTGAAAAAGAATCTAAAATTATGATTGTAGAAAGAAGTGACCGGAAGAATAAAAATTCAAAAGCACGCTTAGAGGTTCACCTAAAGTATATGCAACCATCCCAGATTTCCAAAATCCGTAGGGCAACCGGGGATGCACTCGATGACTATATTGATGGTTTAGAGGTTGATAATGCCAAATTAAAAGAGAAGATCAAAGAATTGGAGACTTCCTTGATGCCTCTTCCAATCCTATCCAGTCTTTTAACAATGGTCAAAACAACTACACCTGCTATTATGTTAAATGGACACTACAACAAATCCTTTTGATTTGCTCCCTTTTTTTCTCCTTTTTTTGCTTCCAAAGATGGTTTTAGTGTATTTTTCTTCAATTTTTTTTGCAAGTCAGCGCTATTTATCGAGATGGAGCTATTCGTGCAATTTTTTGTTCCAAACACAAAATTTAGGTGCTAAATTAAGAACTAATAGAGCCATAAAATTCTCCACATTTAGCATCAGAAAGTACACCCCATTTAGCGCCAGAAATAGTGCCCCCTTTAGCGCTAGAAATTGTGCCTTGTTTAGAACCTGATTTAGCATCCCAGTTAGCGCCAGAAATTGCACTAGAAGTAGTGCCAGATTTAGTTTCAGATGTATCCAGATTAGACTAAATAGTTAATTAGTTAAGGTGTTTGGGTTTAAGTGGATAAGGGCTTTGAGGATTTATGGATTTGGGGTACATGGATTAAGGGTTATTGGATTAGGGGTTAGGGTTTAAGGGATTAAGGATCAATAGATAAGGGATTTGGCGCTTATGGGTTAGATAGTTTAATGGTTAATGGATTAGGGATTATGGACTATGGGATTAATGTTTAAGTGCTTAGTGCATAGGGGTTTATGGATTAATGGATTAGGGATTAATGAGAAGTTTTTAAGGGTCAATGTCTTAGGGGTTATGGAATTTAGGGATTTTTTGTTAAGATATTATTTGATTAACTAAGGTTGACGACTTAAGGGTTAATTAGGGATTAGGGATTGACTAGGATTTAAGGGTCAATGGATCAGGGGTTAGGTGAGTTGGGGATTTGTCAGAACTCTCTTGAAATTTCATGGAACCTCTTCCAACACGCCAATCACCAGTGTCATCCATTGATGTCGCACAGTGAGCAGTGAATGGGGCCAATGTTGAAATTTCTTCAAACTGTTCGAATAGACACATTCCTTAATGGTATGTGAGATTTTCAATACTCAAGGATACTTGATATCCCCACATAATATTTGAGATCGTCCATGTTTGCATCAACGTTCATCATGATGTCTCATTGTCATCATTTTCCATTTACATCTATGGAATGCTTGTCGAAACTCTTGTAAAATGTCATGGATTAACGTATTCCAACACATCACCAATGTCATCCATAAATGTCGCACAATGAGTAGTGAATGGGGTTTAACGCCGAATGTGCCTAAATAGTTAATTAGTTGAGGTGTTTGGGGTTAAGTGGATAAGGGCTTTGAGGATTATTGGATTTAGGGATTTGGGGTACACGGATTAAGGGTTAAGAGAATTAGGGATTAGGGTTTAAGTGATTAAGAGTCAAGAGATAAGGGATTTGGCACGTTTGAGTTAGGTATTTTAATGGTTAATGACTTAGGGATTATGGGATAGTGGATTAATGTTTAAGTGATTAGGGCATAGGGTTTTATGGATTAATGATATTATGGATTACTGTTTAAGTGTTTAAGGGTCGATGGCTTGGGGATTAGGGGATTTAGGGCCTTTTTGGTAAGGGATTATTGATTAACTAAGGTTGAGGGCTTAAGGGTTTAGGGATTAGGGCTTAACTAGGATATAAGGGTCAATGGATTAGGGGTTAGGGATTTAGGGATTTTTTGGTAAGGGATTAGTGATTAACTAAGGTTGAGAGTTTGAGGGTTTAAGGATTAGGGCTTAACTAGGCTTTAAGGGTCAATGGCTTAGGGGTTAGGGTTTAGGTCAAAACTTGACATGGTTAGATGAGACACATGCCTTGATGGTATGTGATATGTGATATATGATATATGGTTTGAAGTGATGATGTTGATATGAGGATGCACTCAACATCCTTATAGTTTGATCTACATCCAAGGACATGAATAGAGAATTAAGGACAACATCAATTGTCATAGAAGAAGGAAGTACTGAAAGGAATCTGAATCAAATGGATGAAGAGGAGGCCTGAACTCCATGATGATCGATTATCAAACTTGGACAACCAATGTGTTTCGATGTCCAAACTAGTCATTATGGTGGGTGAGAGGAACTATATCGAAAATCCATAATGGCCCACCAATGCTAAAGGAAAAATTTGAAGTGTCACCACTGTCTTTGTTACTCATCATTACAAAGGGAATAAGACAAACATTGGAAGGATAAAGGTCAAGGGAGAAGGTGGAAGGCCAAGGGTCACATTGAACCTAATTAAATACTAAAATTGCACTAGAAGTAGTGTCGTATTTAGCCAGATGTATCCAGATTAACCTAACTAGTTAATTAGTTGAGGTGTTTAAGGGTTAACAGAATTAGTGATTAGGGTTTAAGGGATTAAGATTCAACAAATAAAGGATTTGGCGCTTATGGTTTAGATATATTAATGATTAATGTATTAGGGATTATGGGCTAGGGGATTAATGTTTAAGTGCTCAGGGCATAGGGGTTTATGGATTAAGGGGATTAGGGATTAGTGTTTAAGTGTTTAAGGGTCAATGGCTTGGGGGTTAGGGGTTTTTGGGATTTTGTGTTAAGGGATTAGTGTTTAACTAAGGTTGAGGGATTAAGGGTTTATGGATTAGGGCTTAAGTATTTAAGGGTCAATGGCTTAGGGGTTAGGGTTTAGGTCAAAATTTGACATGGTTATATGAGACACATGCCTTGATGGTATGCGAGGGTTTCAAGAGTCAAGGATTCCTTACGTCCCCACATAATCTTTGGCATCCTCCACGTTTGCATAATTTTACATGGTTAGACTAAGTGAATGCATTGATGGTATGGGAGGGTTTAGTTAAGACTTAATGAAATCATTGAGATTTATTATCGATGTAATTTTGATCTAAAATAGGAAAGTAAAATTTAACTTTAATTTATTAAATTTTCACCTAATTTTAGGTGATTAAAATATTTTATTTTGTTTAATTATTTTATTTTAGTCCTTAATAAAACATAATAAAATCTCGCAGGGGTGTAGAACGATTGGCAAGTGTCGTGTAAATGGAAGGAAATGTGTAAAGGAGGTCTCAAGTTTGATTTTCACCCTAATTTACTTGTGCTCCATTCTTGTGGGCTACGTGGAGAACCTGGGGTTATAGTGGTAGAAGACAGGTATCGACCCCGTGTCACGCGAGTACGAGAACCACCAGTTTCTGATTCCCCTGGTATAAAATAATAATAATAATAATAAAATAAATAAAACATAATAAAAAAATTAAGCCTAACATTAAAATGAAAACAATATAAAAATAATGAGTTAACAAAGTTTCTTATTCAAATCATTCTGAGATAATTACATATTTTATTAAATTTTGTGTCTTCATGAACATATGTTGATATAATATGGATGGAAGAAGCATACAAGTAATCCTATTTTTTTCTTCCAACAATTCATACCATATCTTGAACACTTTAACAATATTGCAATAGGTGATTTGTATTGACACAAATAATATTGAACCATTTCAAGGACTAGGCCATAAGAATCATCATTTTTAAAACATGGATTACAAATAATTCTGAAATCTAGAAGTCCTGGTCATTAACATCATTGTGTGCAACAATGTCATCTAGTGTATCATTGTCAATGCTCATATGATCTTTCAAGTAGTTAATATTATCATCATTCTCATCTTGACCTGCATCATCTTCATCGTCATTGAAATTTGATTGTAGATCATCCATATTGTTACGAGATATATTTGGATCATCATTTTGTATACCATCCATATTGTTGTCTTCCATAACATCATCTAACTACATATTGTTTTCTTCTTGTTCCTAAACATAACCATCTTCAGCATCATCATGCCCAAATTTGCCATGGTTTTTCATTGTTATTGCCACACATATCCGTCGCACTTTCCACAAAAGAAAAGACTATTTTTCGTGGAACTTTTTTCGTCGTTATATCCATGAACCAGTTATTCGTGGAAACAACGAAGAAATAATCCCTTCACATGTCATCATCCTCAAGATAAGTTTACCTTATAAAGTGTGGAAATAGCGACGAAACTTCGTCGCAATAGGGACGAAAAACCGTGCCAAAGTAAAAAAATTACCAACAGATTACGACGCAGATGCCATACGTGCGACGGAAAAGTGTGGAAAGTTGCGACGAAAAATCGTGGCAATAGCGATGGAAATGTTTGGCAAAGAAAAAATTTATGACGCAGATTTTATATGTGCGACGCAAAACCGTGGCAAAGTGCAACGAACTTTCATCAATATCGCCACGCATAATAAAACCTATTCATTTCCTTGCGATGAAAGTTCGTCGATATTGCAACGCTTAAAAAAACACATTCATTACCTTGTGATGAGCTATCGTGGATATTCCCATGGTTCCTTTAGGTTTAAAAAAAAAAAAATCTACATGAGAAGCTAGATGTTGGGATTCATGATTGACCCATACTCAATATTTTCATGTGTGATTGACACTTCAAAGGGTTTCTTATGTGAGAAGGGCTTATCAGAGGGGGTTTTGGGACTTATTAAGTGTCTTTATTAGTGGACCAAAATGGAAAATCAAGGCACCTTGGGATGAAGGGGAAGATAAAATACATTCCCTTGAATGAATTGTTTTAATTGAGATATTGGGGCTCTGAACTAGAGGTCAAAAACAATTTGGTAGGGGTATCCCAGGGGGACAATATGGGAGATGTTTTTTTTTTAAATCTATCACTATGCTTGTGAGAGTGGGCCAACCCTTTACTTATCCAATTCAATATACTTACAACCATTAATCGATATTAATATAGATTGGTCACAATAATTAATGTGAAGGGATAATCACAGCATGAGGTTAAAGGCATTCACACCCTTTCAACAACTATGCTTGTAGATTTTTGGATGAGGAACTTGTACCCTTGTGGTCGAATCATTCCCTTACCAAAAACATGAAGGTTACTCACACTCATATGGATGAAAGAAATCAATGTTGTTCCCACAAAAAAAGTTGTAACGCTTTGAAAGAATGGTAGATCACAATAATGGAGCACTTGTTTAAACAAAGACGCTTACACCTATTCAAGTAAAGGTAACTCACCCGATTCAAATGAAGGTACATGATACCATATAAATGAAGAGAAATGGAAATGTTTAACTCGAAGGGTAGTTCACACCAAATCAAGTTAGTGTGATCAAAATGTTTTGAAACGAAGGGTGATCACACTACTCTAGGTGATAGCTTCTCACACCACACTAAATGAAGGATAATTGCACTTGTTGAAGTCGGGGTACTCACATTAATGCCAACAAATGGTAACACATACCACTATAAATGAGTAGGAATCACACATGATGAAGGGGAGATAGAAAATATTCCACTTGGAGTAGTGCAATTTGGTGGGAAGTAGAATAGCTAGTAGTATATGTTATAGTTTTAATTTCCACCCTACATGCCAGAAGGGAATCCAGCAGAAGACGAAAGTCAAAATAGATTTCTTGCACGGGATTTAGGACTTTTTTTTAGGGTCTTCACGTGGAATATAGGAGAAAACATGCGATGATAGTCGTTGGTCGTTTATAATGCAACAAGCGATGATCCCTGCAACCTTCTAGATTTTCAAAGTTATGAATAGGTAAGCGAGGGATCATCTCCCACCATGATTTTATAATTATTATGTAGTGGGGTATATTGAAAGGAATTACTTATATCCTCAATGTTGGGTGCGGTATATCATCTAGATTTACCACCTAATACATTCAATTTGTCAACCCATGGGCCTGAATGTTTTATAGGCTACCGTGCACTGTATGTGCAGACTATGCTTCTTTCAATATTGATCATCTAAGTAAACAATCATTGCAGTAAAATAAAGAAAAAAAAACTAGATTACTCGTGCTTAAACATAAATAACTGTAACGTTCAAATGAAGTAGGATAACTGTAAATTAAGCAGAGCACACAGATCTAACAGATTCCACACAAAACCACAAAAAAACTATATCATAAGATGACAACACCTAACCAGAAGAGCAGGCCTAACTCCCCGATCAGGGATACAGTGAACTAACTGCCACAAAAACTCATAAACGCATAAGAAACTCAATTTTCATTAAATAAAACAAGATTACATAAGTTGCAGTCTTGATACAGGACAAATCCTAGCTAGCTAACTGACTGACTAATCCCTTCTCTATCTTTGTTCAACCTTTTATACAATTCGTGGAGCACAGAGTGTCCCAAGATTAGGGTAACAACTCTTCCTAAAAATAAACAAAGGCTAAACCGATTAACAAAACCTAATGTTGGACCACAAAACAAGTCCTCTTTTTCACCTTCAACGTGCAGACTGCCCTGCATCCTTGATCACATCATCTTGCTAGACTGCGTTTTCTATGCTCCTACGAGATTTCAGAGATTAGTGATTCTCTTTGGTAAACCCCCAATCAATCTCTAAAGCTTTTGAACTAATAAACACAATAACATAATAGAGGTGCATTCTTACCCTTATGGTTACACACATCTCCCCCAAACTTTAGTCATGTGCTCGTCCTCGTGCAGGCCGTCACTTTCGCAGATCTGGGTTGGAACCTTGATACTGGGCTTGAAGTTCTTCTATGTTATATGCCTCAGTCATGTCTGTCCCTAGAAACTTATATCCCCCAGTCAATATTATATCCTTCCACCATTCTCTCTAGACCTCATAATCAGGTTGATATTGATCAAGTGGAATCCATATGATGGGGAATGAAAATCTCAAACCTAGCCATTGAACCCCACAAAACCTCATACATGTTATATACCTGGATATTCTTTCCATGGCTCTACAAAAATTGGGAGCCCCAAATGCTTCTCATTCCCTGACAGCAGGTGGTGATAAGGCCCATCTCTGGTCACATTTTTCAAGTGCCTCTTCCTTGCAATAGTTCAACTTTTTTATGCAAAGCTTAGCACACCATTGTTGTGTAATTTCCATATTTTGTGGCCAATTGGGAATCCGTCTGAAATAGTTATGCTTGTTGATGATCTGTTCAACTTGAAAGTTCTCCATTCTAACCTGAAGGGGTCTGTGTACGTGATTTTCCTCGAAAGTATCAAGTGACTTCTTTCACTTCACTTGGTTAATGGTGTAGGAAAGAAAGGCCCTCAATTGGACATCTCCCACATAAGGAACTAGATTGAATTTTTTATCATCTCTTAGCAAGTAGTTTTGCATGTACAGTTCACACATGAGATGTTGTGTGAGGATGTCATAAATTTTCAAGGTCCTAAGAAACTGCATGGGTTCTTTAATATTATAAACCATCTCCCGATGAATACATTCCAGATAGAAAAATAAATATTGTTCATAAAGGAATAGTGCATAGTTGAGAGAAGGGGAGCGGCACGTTACTACCTACTGGGTGATATCATACATCTTCTGTTTTTCATTTCTTAACCTGTCTATATGTGCCTCCATCTCTGTAATCGTTTCCTTCTGTTTCTCTCCCTTGTTCTTCTCTTATTCCAACTTTTCCTCATAGTCAACAACGACTCTAGAAGCTTTCTCCCTTATGTCTTTCAATGTCCTTAGGTGCACTAAAGAAGGGACAACTCTTGTCTGAAATTGGGCTACATTTTTCTTCCACTTTTGTATCTTGGCTTTCAACAAAACTACCTGAGCTTCAATTGTATTTGTCATTGGATCGGCTTGAGTAGATGTTGTTACTATGTAAGTGTGAAAAATAGGATCACTCTAAGTGGTTGATGGTACTGTAGAGTTGTGCAAGATAGGCTTGGTATGAGTCGCTACTGTATGCAACACCAACTCAGTTTGAGTAGCTGTGTTACTCTGGAGTATCGACAATTTGAGTAGATGTCGATACTGTGGGTGTTGGCATGTTTACAGACAGGTATGTTTGTCATTGATGGAAATATTAGAGTATGCATCGATGGAAAAACATGAACAAAGTAAGCTCAGGAGGAATTAACGCATAGTCGAACGCAGTGTGAAGGTGTGCTTGTTCATTTGATGGAAAAAAAGCAGGCAAGGAAGACCAGCAACGCAACGATGATCGAATGGAAAGATTGAAGTGTTGGTCAAACTCCATTTTGGAGTTTTGGCTACTGGGATTTCAGATACCGGGAGATGTAAATGTCAAAGACCCCTCACAGGAGTCCCGGAGTTGCGAAATATGGAATCCCAAAATCCCAAAAGAGGCACATCAACAAATAATTTCACATACCGGGCGTAAACTTCATTTCGGAGTTTCGGATACCAGGAAATTGAGAAGTCAATAATTAAGACTCTTCAACACAGGAGTCCCGGAGTTGCAAAATCCAAAATCCCAAAATCCTGAAAGAGGCACATAAAAGAAGAGTTTTGTAGACTGGGAAATAAATCCATTTCGGATTTTCGGGTAATGGGAGTTGGAAGAGTTAAGACTCTTCATCATCAGGAGTCCCGAAATCACGAAATGCGAAACGCCGAAATCTCGGAAGAAGGAGGAGGATTTCGGATACCGGGAGTTGGGGATGTCAAGAACTCTTACTACAGGACTCTCGAAGTTGCGAAACCTGAAATTGTGATATGCAAAATTGTGAAGTGATCTGGGCCGACAGTTCCAGGAAGTGAATGTGGCAGACCACATCAGAAAGGATAGGTGGAAGACCATGACATGTGGCATGATCAGACAACAACAAGTGTCAAGTTGATTTGGCATTTCAGGCCACTAGAATTCACATTTCTGAGTGACACATGGTAGCCACTCGGGTCATGACATGTCATCGAGTGACACAAGACTGAACTCACTCCGAGAGTTTTTGCTTCAAGATTTTTATCACTATCACTCCCCCAAAGTCCCAAAGGATGAAGTCCCGGGGCAAACAATAACTGTCGAATCATCGAGGGTGTGGATCGTTGATCTGACTCCATTTCAGAGATTTGAATACCGAGAGTTGGAAGAGTCAAGTGAAGGGACTCTTCATCGCAAGAATTGCGAAAGGCTGAAATGTGAATTTCCGAAATGATCGGAGCTAGTGCAACCAAGCTCCATTTCAGAGCTTCGGATACCGAGATTTCGGTTACCGAGAGATGGAGATGTCAGAGACTCACATCATCAGGAGTCCCAAAGTGATGAAATGAAAAAACCCAAAATAGGCGAATCACTTGGAGTACTGGATACAGAGATTTCGGATACCGGGAGATGGAAATGACAAAAACTCTCATCATAAGGAGTCCCGAAGTTGTGAAACCCGAAGTCGAGAAATGATAAAGACTCCATACCGGAGTTTCAGATACCAGGAGTAGGAGGAGTCAAGAGTAAAGACTCTTCAATAGAGGAGTCCCAAAATCACAAAACCCGAAGTCACGAAATGTCACAGACAAGCTCCATTTTGGGGTTCACGACCTAGAGTGTCGAGACACTTGATCACACGAATGTCAAATTGCCTAATGTCGAAATGCCAAAACAATGATATGAACGTAAGATTCAATGAATTCAATTCAACGGTGCAGATGAGTTTGAATAAGATCGGAGGGCTACTGTTGCACTTCACAGTGTAACTGCTAGAAACAAATGATGGTTTCTGCTAGAGGATGAGCTCATCTATGACAGAGAAGACGAAGAGTCTCAACTGCCAGAGAAGCTGAGGAATCTCGACATAACACCTAGTGATGATGGATGCATGAGAAAAATGGTGAGAGAAGTTGAAGAGTTTCCATGATGATCAGGCAGAGAACTTGAGATGGAGGAAGCATGCAGAAGCATGGTGAGATAGCATGTACAAGGAGGACAGAAACTATAAGTATGCAAAACAAAGAAGAGATGAGAGTTGGATTTGTTATGAGGGATTGAGGTGTGAAGAAGGGGGAGAGCTTAATAGAAAAAATGCACAGAAGGGGAGTGGTGCATTGAAGAGACATGGATAAGAGAGCATAAAAGGAAAAAGAAAAGAAAGCGCAAGTAGTGTGCAGAAGACACTGATGCAGATAGAGCAACGCAGTGTAGCAAAACAGTGATGAGACCGGTAAGCCATTGAAGAAATTTATATCACTGTCATAAGTCATAATAGCAAAGATTTATATTTCAGGGTGGTAGGGAGGTGCTAGTGAGGACTATTGTCCTCAGACGTTCAAGTGGGTGATTGAACAAAAGGATTTGTACCTTCCATCTGGTTGGAGCCAGAGAAACCAAGGTGGCAGGGTGGTGCAAGGGAGAACTATTGTTCTATGTTTTACAGGTTGGTTCTTGTATGATTGGAAGTTGGTGCTTCCATCCAGTTGGTGCTAGAACATCGGGGAGTTGATGCTTCCCTCTAGTTGGTGCTAGAGAAACCAGGGAGTTGGTGCTTCCTTCTAGTTGGTGCTAGAGAAACCAGAGAGTTGGTGATCTCAACAAGTAGTAGCTTGCAAAACAGAGGTTGCAGCCTCATTATGAGTTGGTGCTCATATGTATGATAATGTAAAGAGTGTAAATATTACTTATCATATAAAGAAGAAGAGGTTTTTACCCTCTATGGGTTTCCTCAGGAAATATATGTCTCTGTGTATCTCATATGTGTGACTGATGCTGAATGCGCTATTACTTATTTCCCTGCATTCTTGTGATTGTCATTGAGTACATTGTAAAGAGTTTAAAATAAGCATAATTGTTTAAGCATGGTAACAACTGATTCACCCCCCCTCTCAATTGTCCAACAGTGGGAGTATAGACAGTTTGGGTAGCTGCCGAAATAGTCTCCTTGACATTTCTCCTCACTTCTTCCTTGGCAATTCTTTTGTATCTTCATCCTCATTTCTTCAGGCAGATCACCCGCTTCTTTAGCTTGGCATTCTCAATCCTGAATTGCAAACTTTCTCTAAAGGTTGTCCTATAAAGGTCCTGAATAGGGGTTCTTCTCCTTGCACAAAATTCGACAAATTCATGTTTGACAGGAATTTCTTCAGCCCATCCCCTAGGAGGAACCTCATTTTGAGATTCATTTCATGCAACCTCTATGCCTGGCTCTTGTTTAACTCGCACTTCTCCTGGAGTAGAAACACCCAACTCTGGTTCAAGGTTTTCAGGAGAAACATGCTCTAGCACTGGTTCTTGTGTAACAACATCAGTAATTTCTTGCTCACAAACTAGGGTAGCTTTTGTGTCTTCAAAAATAGGGTTTTCAGGAACGACTTGTTCTGATGCTAGTTCTTCTGTTACAGTGTCAATCATTACCTACTCACCGATGGGAGGATTAGTTGCACCATCTTCACAGACAGGAAATTCATAAATTTTTGGCGCTGGTTCTTGTGTAATAGATTTAGTTACCTCTTGTTCATAGATTGGAGGAGTAGCAACATTCCTCTCCTTCTCATCAGATGAAGGGGTATCAACATATATCTCATGATCATCTACGGACTGAATAGTAGTGCCTGTTTCTTGTTCATATGCTGAGGGAGTAGCAACATATCTTTATTTTTCATCTGATGAGGGAGTAGCAACATCTCTTTATTGTTCAGGAAAAGGGTTTGGAGGAATAGAACCCTTTGTTTCCTCTTCTTTTGAATCTAGGTTAATGACCTGCCTCATTCCCCCAACTTATCTAACTTCCACTAATGGTTTCTCTGTTTCCTCATCTTTGTCTGAGGCTAATTCCTATGTATCAACACCCATTCTCTGCCCTTCTGCAATATTTTCGGTAGCCTCTACTAACTTGCTCAGCCCATCTCTCTCTGTTAGGGTTTCTGCTACTTCTGGGATAAGTTATGCCACTTCCTCTTCTGAGAGTCTTATGAAATGCGACCAGCTCACATGGATTTTATCTAGTGCATGCATGACTAGTAGATTAACAAGTCCATGATTTGTGAGGTTTTTGAGTGGTTGGCACGAGCACTGAGCTTCTCGCACCATCTTCTGAAAATTATTACACAAAAAATAAGGCATGTTTATGCGTTGCTGGAAACGCAAAGATGTGAGCAATTTGAGATGATATTTGTAAATGGTAGAGGGGAGGCCTTCTCATGTCACATACCTTATGAATAACAGTACTACCTCGGCCCATGGAAGCGGTAGATAATTCCATTCGTATCCTTTCCCTTTTGTCTTTACTTCTTTGCCTTCACGCAGAAATAGCTCTGGAAATTCCGAGAGGTGTTTTCCGAACAAAACATCGTTGATCGGATATTGGAAACCCACTAGTTGTTGCATTTGTTTCCTCCGTGACTTTGATTTTTAATCCGCGGACCATGGAGGAGTAGCCGTCCAAATTTTGGGCGATTTTTCATGTAATCTCTACATCGAATCCCTATAACCTCTCGAAATACATGTCCCAACCTGCATTCTGGAAAATTATCTAGACTTCTGAATTTCGATGGATCTGTGTAGTATTTGTTGGCTCATAACTTACTGCTCCACCACCCATTCTATTCCTTCAATTGTGCCTTCTCAAGGAGTACCGACGACCAGTTCAAGAGAAACGGCAGGCAAAACAGTTTTGCGGAAAATGTGTTGTGGAAAGAGTCGTGAATTTTTATTTTTTTAAAATTAAATGATGTGGAAGGTAAGTAATGATGATGATATGATAGAGAATTCAATAGCTTGGTGGATTATTAACAGTTTGGAGAGTGTGTCTAATCCCTATGTGTACAACGACGTCAGAAAGTTTTAAGTAATGATTGTGAAATCGTGTGATTAAAGAGGGTAATGATGACTCCTTGGGAAAAGACATAAAATCTCTCCCTAACTTAAAGTTAAGACCGTCTTTGGGTGCGAATTCCTATGCCATGTGTAATATTACCCAAATCCATTAAATTTGGTTGAGTACGTACCTAGTGACTCACTTGTTATGGAGAAGCATCATCACAGGAATAGTGTCATCTTTAGTCACGGAATATGACAGCGTCGATTCGAGTGGTGGCAGCTGAAATATCAGTATTCATGTTGGCGGGAGTGTAGATGAGTAACTGAAACCATAATAGTAGCAGTAGGAGTAGCGGCAACTAGAGAGTAATGTCGACTGGAGTAGCAGCAACTAAAGAGTATCGGCGACTAGAGTGGCAACACCTTGGAGTAACGGCATCTGGTACAACAGAGATTTTAAGGTAATGACACCCGGAGTAGAAGCAACTGGAGTAGCGGCAATCGGAGTAGCGGAAATAGTAGTAGAGACATCTCGTACATCAACTATTTTGAATTAACGACACCTAGAGTAGCAACAATCGGAGTAGCAGAAACAAGAGCAGCGACAATGACAGTAACGACATATCGTACAACGACGATTTTGAAGCAAAGACACCCGGAGTAGCGGCAACCAGAGTAGCGGAAATAGGAGTAGCAACAGCTGCAGTAAAAACATCTCGTACAACAATCATTTTGAAGTAACGACATCCGAGTAGCAGCAACAGGAGTAGCAACAACTGCAGTAACGACATCTCGTACAACAACGATTTTGAAGTAATGGCATCGAAGTACCAAATTGGGTCCACTTGTCGATATAGTGGTAGTTGGTGAACCAATCACAGATTTTCCCCATTGTCAAATTGACGAGATGGAATTTTATCTTGATTGTGTGAATATTTATGCTTACTTTGACTTCATTGACATAGTAGATAACAAATATCCATACCTAGTATTGTAATGGATTGATTGGGAATTTGATAATGATGTCATTTGTTAATAAGGGTTATTGGATGGTATATCCATTATATCTAATGTAGGGAAATACATTTGTTAAATAGATAGAAGAAGTATTGGATGACTAGGAGAGTTGGAAGACTACATTAATCTAACCATAGGATAATTGGAAGATTACATTAATCCAATTGCTAGTGGAAAGTTGAGTTGGATAATAGTATTCTCCTATGTCATTTATTCCAAAGTGTCCATTACTTTTGGGCTGCCTAGGGAGTATGAGAATTAATTGACATAATTATGCACACTACCAAATTCCATTAAGTGGATTCATGTAGAGATTAAAGATCCACTAGTGTTTAATGGCACAACTAATGTTTAGTGTTCAAGTATTATCTTCTAGACCAGTCCTTCAAGTTGACCATTGATAATTTAGTGGTCAAGTATTTGGTTAACAATACAATGTTGGAAGGTTGATTCTATCGATGTTTGCTACTATTTTAGGAGTTTGATTTTGAAGTGGTGGTTAAACTAGGTAAATAAAATGTGGGACCTAATCACCTCTCGAAAATCCACAATTGGAACAATGTTGGGAAATCTCATAAAGTGTTGAATGTAGATGTATTTTGCATGGAAGTAGTTCTTGAATTCTTCACTAATATTTCCAACTTCAAATATAAATCTACATGCACTAGAAGAATATGGTGATAGTAAAGATTGATAGCTCATAATTAAGGATACAAATTATTAGTTAATCATACGGTACTTGCACACATTAGAAATGGATGGGATTCTTGACTACTATGTATTGGATCATGAATGATAGGTGGTGCTCTAGGAATCCCATGATGGACATAGAAACATACATTATAGTGAGAAGACACAACTATCACAACATACATTATAATGAGACATGTTGGATGAAAGTATCATTCAATTCAAGGCTAGAGTGCAGTCTCCACTCCATTATTCATATTATTATCTTCATTCACTCATATCAGTACATATTCTCCATTTATCTTCTATCATTTGTTTACTTAGGGTTCATATGTGTGTGTGTGTGTGTGTGTGTGTGGTTAAGATTTTGTACTAAAAATATGTTATAGTTGTATTGGTCAATGTAAGAATACAAAAAAATATTTTTCCCACAATCTATGATTCATACTTTGTTAAACATATCGATGCTTGTCTACCAAAAATGAAATTCTATCCTTTCATGAGGATTGTGAACTTTTACTAGTATAAAGTCTACTTTAAAAAACATGTCAAAATCCTTACCTTATCATTGTCCTTTCACCAGATCCATTAGCCCATACAAATTGATAAGAGTTGTCCACAAGATGCATTTCCATCACCAAGACCTGCATGAATCATAAAAGACAAATTCTTTATATGAGTAAATAATATATAAGCAAATAAACATGCATTTAGTTATGTAAAATACTCTACAATAAACTTAAGTGGTTGCATACCTTAATTAGATTCTCTTTGTTTCGAGAATAGGTTATTCTCTATTGAACAGGACCAACCACGTGAAGGTGGAAGCTCATATGGCACCTCCCCCCCGTCTCTCATCGCTCTGAATTCCCCATACCCAACAAATGATTTTGTTTATATAGAAAACATATAGACATTCATGCATAACTAGGATAGTCATCAAAACCTATGAACATATAAACATTGAAGCATCTAAACATATAAACATCGATAAACATCCAAATACAAGTCAT